>CAMAOC010000226.1:0-89721 GCA_945859555.1 Megachile ligniseca
CTTATTACTATTATTATTATCGCTATAACTGTTATTATTATCCTTATTACTAGTATTATTAGCACTATAACTATTATGTTTATCCTTATTACTATTATTATTCGCACTATAACTATTATTATTATCCTTATTACTATTATTATTATCGCTATGACTGTTATTATTATACTTATTCTATTATTACTATCCCTATTACTCTTGTCCTTTATCCTTATAACTATTATTGTCATGCTTATTACTATTATTATTAGCACCAAAACTATTATTATTATCCTTATTACTATAATTATTATCGCTATGACTGTTATTATTATCCTTACTACTATTATTACTAGCACTATAACTATTATTATTATCCTTATTACTATTAGTATTATCGCTATGACTGTTATTATTATGCTTATTCTACTATTACTATCCCTATTACTCTTGTCCTTATCCTTATAACTATTATTATTTCCCTTATTACTATTATTATTATCATTATAACTGTTATTATTATCCTTATTACTAGTATTATTATCTCTATAACTATTATTGTTATCCTCATTACTATTATTATTATCGCTATGACTGTTATTATTATCCTTATTCTATTATTACTATCCCTATTACTCTTGTCTCTATCCTTATAACTATTATTATTATGCTTATTACTATTATTATTAGCACTATAACTATTATTATTATCCTTATTTCTATTATTATTATCGCTATGACTGTTATTATTATCTTTATTCTATTATTACTATCCCTATTACTCTTGTCTCTATCCTTATAACTATTATTATTATGCTTATTACTACTATTATTTGCACTATAACTATTATTATTATCCTTATTACTATTATTATTATCGCTATAACTATCATTATTATCCTTATTACTATTATTATTATCGCTATGACTGTTATTGTTATGCTTATTCTACTATTACTATCCCTATTACTCTTGTCCCTATTCTTATAACTATTATTATTATGCTTATTACTATTATTATTATCCCTCTAACTATTATTATTATCCTTACTACTATTATTATTATCGCTATGACTGTTATTATTATCCTTATTCTATTATTACTATCCCTATTACTCTTGTCTTTATCCTTATAACTATTATTATTTCCCTTATTACTATTATTATTATCATTATAACTGTTATTATTATCGTTATTACTAGTATTATTATCTCTATAACTATTATTGTTATCCTCATTACTATTATTATTATCGCTATGACTGTTATTATTATCCTTATTCTATTATTACTATCCCTATTACTCTTGTCTCTATCCTTATAACTATTATTATTATGCTTATTACTCTTATTGTTAGCACTATAACTATTATTATTATCCTTATTTCTATTATTATTATCGCTATGACTGTTATTATTATACTTATTCTATTATTACTATCCCTATTACTCTTGTCCTTATCCTTATAACTATTATTGTTATGCTTATTACTATTATTATTAGCACTAAAACTATTATTATTATCCTTATTACTATTATTATTATCGCTATGACTGTTATTTTTATACTTATTCTATTATTACTATCCCTATTACTCTTGTCTCTATCCTTATAACTATTATTATTATCCTCATTACTATTATTATTATCGCTATGACTGTTATTATTATACTTCTTCTATTATTACTATCCCTATTACTCTTGTCTTTATCCTGATAATTATTATTTTTTCCTTATTACAATTATTATTATCGCTATAACTATTATGTTTATCCTTATTACTATTATTATTCGCACTATAACTATTATTATTATGCTTATTACTATTATTATTATCGCTATGACTGTTATTATTATACTTATTCTATTATTACTATCCCTATTACTCTTGTCTTTATCCTTATAACTATTATTGTTATGCTTATTACTATTATTGTTAGCACTATAACTATTATTATTATCCTTATTTCTATTATTATTATCGCTATGACTGTCATTATTATACTTATTCTATTATTACTATCCCTATTACTCTTGTCTTTATCCTTATAACTATTATTGTTATGCTTATTACTATTATTATTAGCACTAAAACTATTATTATTATCCTTATTACTATTATTATTATCGCTATGACTGTTATTATTATACTTATTCTATTATTACTATCCCTATTACTCTTGTCTCTATCCTCATAACTATTATTATTATCCTCATTACTATTATTATTATCGCTATGACTGTTATTATTATCCTTATTCTATTATTACTATCCCTATTACTCTTGTCTTTATCCTTATAACTATTATTATTATCCTTATTACTATTATTATTATCGCTATAACTATTATTATTATCCTTATTACTATTATTATTATCGCAATGACTGTTATTATTATCCTTATTCTATTATTACTATCCCTATTACTCTTCTCTTTATCCTTATAACTATTATTATTATCCTTATTACTATTATTATTATCGCTATAACTATTATTATTATCCTTATTACTACTATTATTATCGCTATGACTGTTATTATTATCTTTATTCTATTATTACTATCCCTATTACTCTTGTCTCTATCCTTATAACTATTATTATTATGCTTATTACTATTATTATTTGCACTATAACTATTATTATTATCCTTATTACTATTATTATTATCGCTATGACTGTTATTATTATCCTTATTCTATTATTACTATCCCTATTACTCTTGTCTCTATCCTTATAACTATTATTATTATGCTTATTACTATTATTGTTAGCACTATAACTATTATTATTATCCTTATTTCTATTATTATTATCGCTATGGCTGTTGTTATTATCCTTATTCTATTATTAGTATCCCTATTACTCTTGTCTTTATCCTGCTATTTATTATTATTTCCCTTATTACTATTATTATTATCGCTATAACTGTTATTATTATCCTTATTACTAGTATTATTAGCACTATAACTATTATGTTTATCCTTATTACTATTATTATTCGCACTATAACTATTATTATTATCCTTATTACTATTATTATTATCGCTATGACTGTTATTATTATACTTATTCTATTATTACTATCCCTATTACTCTTGTCTTTATCCTGATAATTATTATTATTTCCTTTATTACAATTATTATCATCGCTATAACTATTATTATTATCCTTATTACTATTATTATTCGCACTATAACTATTATTATTATCCTTATTACTATTATTATTATTGCTATAACTGTTATTATTATCCTTATTACTATTATTATTAGCACTATAGCTATTATTATTATTATCGCTATGACTGTTATTATTATCCTTATTCTATTATTACTATCCCTATTACTCTTGTCTCTATCCTTATAACTATTATTATTATGCTTATTACTATTATTATTCGCACTATAACTATTATTATTATCCTTATTACTATTATTATTATCGCTATAACTATTATTATTATCCTTATTACTATTATTACTAGCACTATAACTATCATTATTATCCTTATTACTATTATTATTATCGCTATGACTGTTATTATTATGCTTATTCTACTATTACTATCCCTATTACTCTTGTCTCTATTCTTATAACTATTATTATTATGCTTATTACTATTATTATTATCGCTATAACTATTATTATTATCCTTACTACTATTATTATTATCGCTATGACTGTTATTATTATCCTTATTCTATTATTACTATCCCTATTACTCTTGTCTTTATCCTTATAACTATTATTATTTCCCTTATTACTATTATTATTATCGCTATAACTGTTATTATTATCCTTATTACTAGTATTATTAGCACTATAACTATTATGTTTATCCTTATTACTATTATTATACGCACTATAACTATTATTATTATCCTTATTACTATTATTATTATCGCTATGACTGTTATTATTATACTTATTCTATTATTACTATCCCTATTACTCTTGTATTTATCCTTATAACTATTATTGTTATGCTTATTACTATTATTGTTAGCACTATAACTATTATTATTATCCTTATTTCTATTATTATTATCGCTATGACTGTTATTATTATACTTATTCTATTATTACTATCCCTATTACTCTTGTCTTTATCCTTATAACTATTATTGTTATGCTTATTACTATTATTATTAGCACTAAAACTATTATTATTATCCTTATTACTATTATTATTATCGCTATGACTGTTATTATTATACTTATTCTATTATTACTATCCCTATTACTCTTGTCTCTATCCTTATAACTATTATTATTATCCTCATTACTATTATTATTATCGCTATGACTGTTATTATTATCCTTATTCTATTATTACTATCCCTATTACTCTTGTCTTTATCCTTATAACTATTATTATTATCCTTATTACTATTATTATTATCGCTATGACTGTTATTATTATACTTATTCTATTATTACTATCCCTATTACTCTTGTTTTTATCCTTATAACTTTTATTGTTATGCTTATTACTATTATTATTAGCACTAAAACTATTATTATTATCCTTATTACTATTATTATTATCGCTATGACTGTTATTATTATACTTCTTCTATTATTACTATCCCTACTACTCTTGTCTCTATCCTTATAACTATTATTATTATCCTCATTACTATTATTATTATCGCTATGACTGTTATTATTATCCTTATTCTATTATTACTATCCCTATTACTCTTGTCTTTATCCTTATAAGTATTATTATTATCCTTATTACTATTATTATTATCGCTATAACTATTATTATTATCCTTATTACTATTATTATTATCGCTATACTATTATTATTATCCTTATTACTATTATTATTATCGCAATGACTGCCATTATTATCCCTATTCTATTATTACTATCCCTATTACGCTTCTCTTTATCCTTATAACAATTATTATTATCCTTATTACTATTATTATTATCGCTATAACTATTATTATTATCCTTATTACTATTATTACTAGCACTATAACTATTATTATTATCCTTATTACTATTATTATTATCGCAATGACTGTTATTATTATCCTTATTCTATTATTACTATCCCTATTACTCTTCTCTTTATCCTTATAACTATTATTATTATCCTTATTACTATCATTATTATCGCTATAACTATTATTATTATCCTTACTACTATTATTATTATCGCTATGACTGTTATTATTATCCTTATTTTATTATTACTATCCCTATTACTCTTGTCTTTATCCTTATAACTATTATTATTTCCCTTATTACTATTATTATTATCGCTATAACTGTTATTATTATCCTTATTACTAGTATTATTAGCACTATAACTATTATGTTTATCCTTATTACTATTATTATTCGCACTATAACTATTATTATTATACTTATTCTATTATTACTATCCCTATTACTCTTGTCTTTATCCTTATAACTATTATTGTTATGCTTATTACTATTATTGTTAGCACTATAACTATTATTATTATCCTTATTTCTATCATTATTATCGCTATGACTGTTATTATTATACTTATTCTATTATTACTATCCCTATTACTCTTGTCTTTATCCTTATAACTATTATTGTTATGCTTATTACTATTATTGTTAGCACTATAACTATTATTATTATCCTTATTTCTATTATTATTATCGCTATGACTGTTATTATTATACTTATTCTATTATTACTATCCCTATTACTCTTGTCTTTATCCTTATAACTATTATTGTTATGCTTATTACTATTATTATTAGCACTAAAACTATTATTATTATCCTTATTACTATTATTATTATCGCTATGACTGTTATTATTATACTTATTCTATTATTACTATCCCTATTACTCTTGTCTCTATCCTTATAACTATTATTATTATCCTCATTACTATTATTATTATCGCTATGACTGTTATTATTATCCTTATTCTATTATTACTATCCCTATTACTCTTGTCTTTATCCTTATAACTATTATTATTATCCTTATTACTATTATTATTATCGCTATGACTGTTATTATTATACTTATTCTATTATTACTATCCCTATTACTCTTGTTTTTATCCTTATAACTTTTATTGTTATGCTTATTACTATTATTATTAGCACTAAAACTATTATTATTATCCTTATTACTATTATTATTATCGCTATGACTGTTATTATTATACTTCTTCTATTATTACTATCCCTACTACTCTTGTCTCTATCCTTATAACTATTATTATTATCCTCATTACTATTATTATTATCGCTATGACTGTTATTATTATCCTTATTCTATTATTACTATCCCTATTACTCTTGTCTTTATCCTTATAAGTATTATTATTATCCTTATTACTATTATTATTATCGCTATAACTATTATTATTATCCTTATTACTATTATTATTATCGCTATACTATTATTATTATCCTTATTACTATTATTATTATCGCAATGACTGCCATTATTATCCCTATTCTATTATTACTATCCCTATTACGCTTCTCTTTATCCTTATAACAATTATTATTATCCTTATTACTATTATTATTATCGCTATAACTATTATTATTATCCTTATTACTATTATTACTAGCACTATAACTATTATTATTATCCTTATTACTATTATTATTATCGCAATGACTGTTATTATTATCCTTATTCTATTATTACTATCCCTATTACTCTTCTCTTTATCCTTATAACTATTATTATTATCCTTATTACTATCATTATTATCGCTATAACTATTATTATTATCCTTACTACTATTATTATTATCGCTATGACTGTTATTATTATCCTTATTTTATTATTACTATCCCTATTACTCTTGTCTTTATCCTTATAACTATTATTATTTCCCTTATTACTATTATTATTATCGCTATAACTGTTATTATTATCCTTATTACTAGTATTATTAGCACTATAACTATTATGTTTATCCTTATTACTATTATTATTCGCACTATAACTATTATTATTATACTTATTCTATTATTACTATCCCTATTACTCTTGTCTTTATCCTTATAACTATTATTGTTATGCTTATTACTATTATTGTTAGCACTATAACTATTATTATTATCCTTATTTCTATCATTATTATCGCTATGACTGTTATTATTATACTTATTCTATTATTACTATCCCTATTACTCTTGTCTTTATCCTTATAACTATTATTGTTATGCTTATTACTATTATTATGAGCACTAAAACTATTATTATTATCCTTATTACTATTATTATTATCGCTATGACTGTTATTATTATACATATTCTATTATTACTATCCCTATTACTCTTGTCTCTATCCTTATAACTATTATTATTATCCTCATTACTATTATTATTATCGCTATGACTGTTATTATTATCCTTATTCTATTATTACTATCCCTATTACTCTTGTGTTTATACTTATAACTATTATTATTATCCTTATTACTATTCTTATTATAACTATAACTATTATTATTATCCTTATTACTATTATTATTATCGCAATGACTGTTATTATTATCCTTATTCTATTATTACTATCCCTATTACTCTTCTCTTTATCCTTATAACTATTATTATTATCCTTATTACTACTATTCTTATCGCTATGACTGTTATTATTATCTTTATTCTATTATTACTATCCCTATTACTCTTGTCTCTATCCTTATAACTATTATTATTATGCTTATTACTATTATTATTTGCACTATAACTATTATTATTATCCTTATTACTATTATTATTATCGCTATGACTGTTATTATTATCCTTATTCTATTATTACTATCCCTATTACTCTTGTCTCTATCCTTATAACTATTATTATTATGCTTATTACTATTATTGTTAGCACTATAACTATTATTATTATCCTTATTTCTATTATTATTATCGCTATGGCTGTTGTTATTATCCTTATTCTATTATTAGTATCCCTATTACTCTTGTCTTTATCCTGCTATTTATTATTATTTCCCTTATTACTATTATTATTATCGCTATAACTGTTATTATTATCCTTATTACTAGTATTATTAGCACTATAACTATTATGTTTATCCTTATTACTATTATTATTCGCACTATAACTATTATTATTATCCTTATTACTATTATTATTATCGCTATGACTGTTATTATTATACTTATTCTATTATTACTATCCCTATTACTCTTGTCTTTATCCTGATAATTATTATTATTTCCTTTATTACAATTATTATCATCGCTATAACTATTATTATTATCCTTATTACTATTATTATTCGCACTATAACTATTATTATTATCCTTATTACTATTATTATTATTGCTATAACTGTTATTATTATCCTTATTACTATTATTATTAGCACTATAGCTATTATTATTATTATCGCTATGACTGTTATTATTATCCTTATTCTATTATTACTATCCCTATTACTCTTGTCTCTATCCTTATAACTATTATTATTATGCTTATTACTATTATTATTCGCACTATAACTATTATTATTATCCTTATTACTATTAATATTATCGCTATAACTATTATTATTATCCTTATTACTATTATTACTAGCACTATAACTATCATTATTATCCTTATTACTATTATTATTATCGCTATGACTGTTATTATTATGCTTATTCTACTATTACTATCCCTATTACTCTTGTCTCTATTCTTATAACTATTATTATTATGCTTATTACTATTATTATTATCGCTATAACTATTATTATTATCCTTACTACTATTATTATTATCGCTATGACTGTTATTATTATCCTTATTCTATTATTACTATCCCTATTACTCTTGTCTTTATCCTTATAACTATTATTATTTCCCTTATTACTATTATTATTATCGCTATAACTGTTATTATTATCCTTATTACTAGTATTATTAGCACTATAACTATTATGTTTATCCTTATTACTATTATTATACGCACTATAACTATTATTATTATCCTTATTACTATTATTATTATCGCTATGACTGTTATTATTATACTTATTCTATTATTACTATCCCTATTACTCTTGTATTTATCCTTATAACTATTATTGTTATGCTTATTACTATTATTATGAGCACTAAAACTATTATTATTATCCTTATTACTATTATTATTATCGCTATGACTGTTATTATTATACTTCTTCTATTATTACTATCCCTACTACTCTTGTCTCTATCCTTATAACTATTATTATTATCCTCATTACTATTATTATTATCGCTATGACTGTTATTATTATCCTTATTCTATTATTACTATCCCTATTACTCTTGTCTTTATCCTTATAAGTATTATTATTATCCTTATTACTATTATTATTATCGCTATAACTATTATTATTATCCTTATTACTATTATTATTATCGCTATACTATTATTATTATCCTTATTACTATTATTATTATCGCAATGACTGCCATTATTATCCCTATTCTATTATTACTATCCCTATTACGCTTCTCTTTATCCTTATAACAATTATTATTATCCTTATTACTATTATTATTATCGCTATAACTATTATTATTATCCTTATTACTATTATTACTAGCACTATAACTATTATTATTATCCTTATTACTATTATTATTATCGCAATGACTGTTATTATTATCCTTATTCTATTATTACTATCCCTATTACTCTTCTCTTTATCCTTATAACTATTATTATTATCCTTATTACTATCATTATTATCGCTATAACTATTATTATTATCCTTACTACTATTATTATTATCGCTATGACTGTTATTATTATCCTTATTTTATTATTACTATCCCTATTACTCTTGTCTTTATCCTTATAACTATTATTATTTCCCTTATTACTATTATTATTATCGCTATAACTGTTATTATTATCCTTATTACTAGTATTATTAGCACTATAACTATTATGTTTATCCTTATTACTATTATTATTCGCACTATAACTATTATTATTATACTTATTCTATTATTACTATCCCTATTACTCTTGTCTTTATCCTTATAACTATTATTGTTATGCTTATTACTATTATTGTTAGCACTATAACTATTATTATTATCCTTATTTCTATCATTATTATCGCTATGACTGTTATTATTATACTTATTCTATTATTACTATCCCTATTACTCTTGTCTTTATCCTTATAACTATTATTGTTATGCTTATTACTATTATTATGAGCACTAAAAACTATTATTATTATCCTTATTACTATTATTATTATCGCTATGACTGTTATTATTATACATATTCTATTATTACTATCCCTATTACTCTTGTCTCTATCCTTATAACTATTATTATTATCCTCATTACTATTATTATTATCGCTATGACTGTTATTATTATCCTTATTCTATTATTACTATCCCTATTACTCTTGTGTTTATACTTATAACTATTATTATTATCCTTATTACTATTCTTATTATAACTATAACTATTATTATTATCCTTATTACTATTATTATTATCGCAATGACTGTTATTATTATCCTTATTCTATTATTACTATCCCTATTACTCTTCTCTTTATCCTTATAACTATTATTATTATCCTTATTACTATTATTATTATCGCTATGACTGTTATTATTATCTTTATTCTATTATTACTATCCCTATTACTCTTGTCTCTATCCTTATAACTATTATTATTATGCTTATTACTATTATTATTTGCACTATAACTATTATTATTATCCTTATTACTATTATTATTATCGCTATAACTATTATTATTATCCTTACTACTATTATTACTAGCACTATAACTATCATTATTATCCTTATTACTATTATTATTATCGCTATGACTGTTATTATTATGCTTATTCTACTATTACTATCCCTATTACTCTTGTCTCTATTCTTATAACTATTATTATTATGCTTATTACTATTATTATTATCGCTATAACTATTATTATTATCCTTACTACTATTATTATTATCGCTATGACTGTTATTATTATCCTTATTCTATTATTACTATCCCTATTACTCTTGTCTTTATCCTTATAACTATTATTATTTCCCTTATTACTATTATTATTATCATTATAACTGTTATGATTATCGTTATTACTAGTATTATTATCTCTATAACTATTATTGTTATCCTCATTACTATTATTATTATCGCTATGACTGTTATTATTATCCTTATTCTATTATTACTATCCCTATTACTCTTGTCTCTATCCTTATAACTATTATTATTATGCTTATTACTATTATTATTAGCACTATAACTATTATTATTATCCTTATTTCTATTATTATTATCGCTATGACTATTATTATTATCTTTATTCTATTATTACTATCCCTATTACTCTTGTCTCTATCCTTATAACTATTATTATTATGCTTATTACTACTATTATTTGCACTATAACTATTATTATTATCCTTATTACTATTATTATTATCGCTATAACTATCATTATTATCCTTATTACTATTATTATTATCGCTATGACTGTTATTGTTATGCTTATTCTACTATTACTATCCCTATTACTCTTGTCCCTATTCTTATAACTATTATTATTATGCTTATTACTGTTATTATTATCCCTCTAACTATTATTATTATCCTTACTACTATTATTATTATCGCTATGACTGTTATTATTATCCTTATTCTATTATTACTATCCCTATTACTCTTGTCTTTATCCTTATAACTATTATTATTTCCCTTATTACTATTATTATTATCATTATAACTGTTATTATTATCGTTATTACTAGTATTATTATCTCTATAACTATTATTGTTATCCTCATTACTATTATTATTATCGCTATGACTGTTATTATTATCCTTATTCTATTATTACTATCCCTATTACTCTTGTCTCTATCCTTATAACTATTATGTTTATCCTTATTACTATTATTATTCGCACTATATCTATTATTATTATCCTTATTACTATTATTATTATCGCTGTGACTGTTATTATTATACTTATTCTATTATTACTATCCCTATTACTCTTGTCTTTATCCTGATAATTATTATTATTTCCCTTATTACAATTATTATTATCGCTATAACTATTATTATTATCCTTATTACTATTATTATTCGCACTATAACTATTATTATTATCCTTATTACTATTATTATTATTGCTATAACTGTTATTATTATCCTTATTACTATTATTATTAGCACTATAGCTATTATTATTATTATCGCTATGACTGTTATTATTATCCTTATTCTATTATTACTATCCCTATTACTCTTGTCTCTATCCTTATAACTATTATTATTATGCTTATTACTATTATTACTAGCACTATAACTATCATTATTATCCTTATTACTATTATTATTATCGCTATGACTGTTATTATTATGCTTATTCTACTATTACTATCCCTATTACTCTTGTCTCTATTCTTATAACTATTATTATTATGCTTATTACTATTATTATTATCGCTATAACTATTATTATTATCCTTACTACTATTATTATTATCGCTATGACTGTTATTATTATCTTTATTCTATTATTACTATCCCTATTACTCTTGTCTCTATCCTTATAACTATTATTATTATCCTCATTACTATTATTATTATCGCTATGACTGTTATTATTATCCTTATTCTATTATTACTATCCCTATTACTCTTGTCTTTATACTTATAACTATTATTATTATCCTTATTACTATTCTTATTATCGCTATAACTATTATTATTATCCTTATTACTATTATTATTATCGCAATGACTGTTATTATTATCCTTATTCTATTATTTCTATCCCTATTACTCTTCTCTTTATCCTTATAACTATTATTATTATCCTTATTACTATTATTATTATCGCTATGACTGTTATTATTATCTTTATTCTATTATTACTATCCCTATTACTCTTGTCCCTATCCTTATAACTATTATTATTATGCTTATTACTATTATTATTTGCACTATAACTATTATTATTATCCTTATTACTATTATTATTATCGCTATAACTATTATTATTATCCTTATTACTATTATTACTAGCACTATAACTATCATTATTATCCTTATTACTATTATTATTATCGCTATGACTGTTATTATTATGCTGATTCTACTATTACTATCCCTATTACTCTTGTCTCTATTCTTATAACTATTATTATTATGCTTATTACTATTATTATTATCGCTATAACTATTATTATTATCCTTACTACTATTATTATTATCGCTATGACTGTTATTATTATCTTTATTCTATTATTACTATCCCTATTACTCTTGTCCCTATCCTTATAACTATTATTATTATCCTTATTACTATTATTATTCGCACTATAACTATTATTATTACCCTTATTACTATTATTATTATTGCTATAACTGTTATTATTATCCTTATTACTATTATTATTAGCACTATAGCTATTATTATTATTATCGCTTTGACTGTTATTATTATCCTTATTCTATTATTACTATCCCTATTACTCTTGTCTCTATCCTTATAACTATTATTATTATGCTTATTACTATTATTATTCGCACTATAACTATTATTATTATCCTTATTACTATTATTATTATCGCTATAACTATTATTATTATCCTTATTACTATTATTACTAGCACTATAACTATCATTATTATCCTTATTACTATTATTATTATCGCTATAACTATTATTATTATCCTTACTACTATTATTATTATCGCTATGACTGTTATTATTATCCTTATTCTATTATTACTATCCCTATTACTCTTGTCTTTATCCTTATAACTATTATTATTTCCCTTATTACTATTATTATTATCGCTATAACTGTTATTATTATCCTTATTACTAGTATTATTAGCACTAAAACTATTATTATTATCCTTATTACTATTATTATTATCGCTATGACTGTTATTATTATACTTATTCTATTATTACTATCCCTATTACTCTTGTCTCTATCCTTATAACTATTATTATTATCCTCATTACTATTATTATTATCGCTATGACTGTTATTATTATCCTTATTCTATTATTACTATCCCTATTACTCTTGTCTTTATCCTTATAACTATTATTATTATCCTTATTACTATTATTATTATCGCTATAACTATTACTATTATCCTTATTACTATTATTATTATCGCAATGACTGTTATTATTATCCTTATTCTATTATTACTATCCCTATTACTCTTCTCTTTATCCTTATAACTATTATTATTATCCTTATTACTATTATTATTATCGCTATAACTATTATTATTATCCTTACTACTATTATTATTATCGCTATGACTGTTATTATTATCTTTATTCTATTATTACTATCGCTATTACTCTTGTCTCTATCCTTATAACTATTATTATTATGCTTATTACTATTATTATTTGCACTATAACTATTATTATTATCCTTATTACTATTATTATTATCGCTATAACTATTATTATTATCCTTATTACTATTATTACTAGCACTATAACTATCATTATTACCCTTATTACTATTATTATTATCGCTATGACTGTTATTATTATGCTTATTCTACTATTACTATCCCTATTACTCTTGTCTCTATTCTTATAACTATTATTATTATGCTTATTACTATTATTATTATCGCTATAACTATTATTATTATCCTTACTACTGTTATTATTATCGCTATGACTGTTATTATTATCTTTATTCTATTATTACTATCCCTATTACTCTTGTCTCTATCCTTATAACTATTATTATTATGCTTATTACTATTATTATTTGCACTATAACTATTATTATTATCCTTATTACTATTATTATTATCGCTATAACTATTATTATTATCCTTACTACTATTATTATTATCGCTATGACTGTTATTATTATCCTTATTCTATTATTACTATCCCTATTACTCTTGTCTTTATCCTTATAACTATTATTATTTCCCTTATTACTATTATTATTATCATTATAACTGTTATTATTATCGTTATTACTAGTATTATTATCTCTATAACTATTATTGTTATCCTCATTACTATTATTATTATCGCTATGACTGTTATTATTATCCTTATTCTATTATTACTATCCCTATTACTCTTGTCTCTATCCTTATAACTATTATTATTATGCTTATTACTATTTTGTTAGCACTATAACTATTTTTATTATCCTTATTTCTATTATTATTATCGCTATGGCTGTTATTATTATCCTTATTCTATTATTAGTATCCATATTACTCTTGTCTTTATCCTGCTATTTATTATTATTTCCCTTATTACTATTATTATTATCGCTATAACTGTTATTATTATCCTTATTACTAGTATTATTAGCACTATAACTATTATGTTTATCCTTATTACTATTATTATTCGCACAATAACTATTATTATTATCCTTATTACTATTATTATTATCGCTATGACTGTTATTATTATACTTATTCTATTATTACTATCCCTATTACTCTTGTCTTTATCCTTATAACTATTATTGTTATGCTTATTACTATTATTATTAGCACTGAAACTATTATTATTATCCTTATTACTATTATTATTATCGCTATGACTGTTATTATTATACTTATTCTATTATTACTATCCCTATTACTCTTGTCTCTATCCTTAATACTATTATTATTATCCTCATTACTATTATTATTATCGCTATGACTGTTATTATTATCCTTATTCTATTATTGCTATCCCTATTACTCTTGTCTTTATCCTTATAACTATTATTATTATCCTTATTACTATTATTATTATCGCTATAACTATTATGGTTATCCTTATTACTATTATTATTCGCACTATAACTATTATTATTATCCTTATTACTATTATTATTATCGCTATAACTATTATTATTATCCTTATTTCTATTATTATTATCGCTATGACTGTTATTATTATCCTTATTCTATTATTACTATCCCTATTACTCTTGTCTTTATCCTTATAACTATTATTATTTCCCTTATTACTATTATTATTATCATTATAACTGTTATTATTATCCTTATTACTAGTATTATTATCTCTATAACTATTATTGTTATCCTCATTACTATTATTATTATCGCTATGACTGTTATTATTATACTTATTCTATTATTACTATCTCTATTACTCTTCTCTCTATCCTTAATACTATTATTATTATCCTCATTACTATTATTATTATCGCTATGACTGTTATTATTATCCTTATTCTATTATTACTATCCCTATTACTCTTGTCTCTATCCTTATAAATTTATTATTATGCTTATTACTATTATTATTACCACTATAACTATTATTATTATCCTTATTTCTATTATTATTATCGCAATGACTGTTATTATTATACTTCTTCCATTATTACTATCCCTATTACTCTTGTCTTTATCCTAATATTTATTATTATTTCCCTTATTACTATTATTATTATCGCTATAACTGTTATTATTATCCTTATTACTAGTATTATTAGCACTATAACTATTATGGTTATCCTTATTACTATTATTATTCGCACTATAACTATTATTATTATCCTTATTACTATTATTATTAGCACTAAAACTACTATTATTATCCTTATTACTATAATTATTATCGCTATGACTGTTATTATTATCCTTACTACTATTATTACTAGCACTATAACTATTATTATTATCCTTATTACTATTAGTATTATCGCTATGACTGTTATTATTATACTTATTCTATTATTACTATCCCTATTACTCTTGTCTTTATCCTGATAATTATTATTATTTCCCTTATTACAATTATTATTATCGCTATAACTATTATTATTATCCTTATTACTATTATTATTCGCACTATAACTATTATTATTATCCTTACTACTATTATTATTATCGCTATGACTGTTATTATTATACTTATTCTATTATTACTATCCCTATTACTCTTGTCTCTATCCTTAATACTATTATTATTATCCTCATTACTATTATTATTATCGCTATGACTGTTATTATTATACTTATTCTATTATTACTATCCCTATTACTCTTGTCTTTATCCTGATAATTATTATTATTTCCCTTATTACAATTATTATTATCGCTATAACTATTATTATTATCCTTACTACTATTATTATTATCGCTATGACTGTTATTATTATCCTTATTCTATTATTACTATCCCTATTACTCTTGTCTTTATCCTTATAACTATTATTATTTCCCTTATTACTATTATTATTATCATTATAACTGTTATTATTATCCTTATTACTAGTATTATTATCTCAATAACTATTATTGTTATCCTCATTACTATTATTATTATCGCTATGACTGTTATTATTATCCTTATTCTATTATTACTATCCCTATTACTCTTCTCTTTATCCTTATTACTATTATTATTATCCTTATAACTATTATTATTATCCTTATAACTATTATTATTATGCTTATTACTATTATTATTATCGCTATGACTGTTATTATTATACTTATTCTATTATTACTATCCCTATTACTCTTGTCTTTATCCTGATAATTATTATTATTTCCCTTATTACAATTATTATTATCGCTATAACTATTATTATTATCCTTATTACTATTATTATTCGCACTATAACTATTATTATTATCCTTATTACTATTTTTATTATTGCTATAACTGTTATTATTATCCTTATTACTATTATTACTATCGCTATGACTGTTATTATTATGCTTATTCTACTATTACTATCCCTATTACTCTTGTCTCTATTCTTATAACTATTATTATTATGCTTATTACTATTATTATTATCGCTATAACTATTATTATTATCCTTACTACTATTATTATTATCGCTATAACTATTATTATTATCCTTATTACTATTATTACTAGCACTATAACTATCATTATTACCCTTATTACTATTATTATTATCGCTATGACTGTTATTATTATGCTTATTCTACTATTACTATCCCTATTACTCTTGTCTCTATTCTTATAACTATTATTATTATGCTTATTACTATTATTATTATCGCTATAACTATTATTATTATCCTTACTACTGTTATTATTATCGCTATGACTGTTATTATTATCTTTATTCTATTATTACTATCCCTATTACTCTTGTCTCTATCCTTATAACTATTATTATTATGCTTATTACTATTATTATTTGCACTATAACTATTATTATTATCCTTATTACTATTATTATTATCGCTATAACTATTATTATTATCCTTACTACTATTATTATTATCGCTATGACTGTTATTATTATCCTTATTCTATTATTACTATCCCTATTACTCTTGTCTTTATCCTTATAACTATTATTATTTCCCTTATTACTATTATTATTATCATTATAACTGTTATTATTATCGTTATTACTAGTATTATTATCTCTATAACTATTATTGTTATCCTCATTACTATTATTATTATCGCTATGACTGTTATTATTATCCTTATTCTATTATTACTATCCCTATTACTCTTGTCTCTATCCTTATAACTATTATTATTATGCTTATTACTATTTTGTTAGCACTATAACTATTTTTATTATCCTTATTTCTATTATTATTATCGCTATGGCTGTTATTATTATCCTTATTCTATTATTAGTATCCATATTACTCTTGTCTTTATCCTGCTATTTATTATTATTTCCCTTATTACTATTATTATTATCGCTATAACTGTTATTATTATCCTTATTACTAGTATTATTAGCACTATAACTATTATGTTTATCCTTATTACTATTATTATTCGCACAATAACTATTATTATTATCCTTATTACTATTATTATTATCGCTATGACTGTTATTATTATACTTATTCTATTATTACTATCCCTATTACTCTTGTCTTTATCCTTATAACTATTATTGTTATGCTTATTACTATTATTATTAGCACTGAAACTATTATTATTATCCTTATTACTATTATTATTATCGCTATGACTGTTATTATTATACTTATTCTATTATTACTATCCCTATTACTCTTGTCTCTATCCTTAATACTATTATTATTATCCTCATTACTATTATTATTATCGCTATGACTGTTATTATTATCCTTATTCTATTATTACTATCCCTATTACTCTTGTCTTTATCCTTATAACTATTATTATTATCCTTATTACTATTATTATTATCGCTATAACTATTATGGTTATCCTTATTACTATTATTATTCGCACTATAACTATTATTATTATCCTTATTACTATTATTATTATCGCTATAACTATTATTATTATCCTTATTTCTATTATTATTATCGCTATGACTGTTATTATTATCCTTATTCTATTATTACTATCCCTATTACTCTTGTCTTTATCCTTATAACTATTATTATTTCCCTTATTACTATTATTATTATCATTATAACTGTTATTATTATCCTTATTACTAGTATTATTATCTCTATAACTATTATTGTTATCCTCATTACTATTATTATTATCGCTATGACTGTTATTATTATACTTATTCTATTATTACTATCTCTATTACTCTTCTCTCTATCCTTAATACTATTATTATTATCCTCATTACTATTATTATTATCGCTATGACTGTTATTATTATCCTTATTCTATTATTACTATCCCTATTACTCTTGTCTCTATCCTTATAAATTTATTATTATGCTTATTACTATTATTATTACCACTATAACTATTATTATTATCCTTATTTCTATTATTATTATCGCAATGACTGTTATTATTATACTTCTTCCATTATTACTATCCCTATTACTCTTGTCTTTATCCTAATATTTATTATTATTTCCCTTATTACTATTATTATTATCGCTATAACTGTTATTATTATCCTTATTACTAGTATTATTAGCACTATAACTATTATGGTTATCCTTATTACTATTATTATTCGCACTATAACTATTATTATTATCCTTATTACTATTATTATTAGCACTAAAACTACTATTATTATCCTTATTACTATAATTATTATCGCTATGACTGTTATTATTATCCTTACTACTATTATTACTAGCACTATAACTATTATTATTATCCTTATTACTATTAGTATTATCGCTATGACTGTTATTATTATACTTATTCTATTATTACTATCCCTATTACTCTTGTCTTTATCCTGATAATTATTATTATTTCCCTTATTACAATTATTATTATCGCTATAACTATTATTATTATCCTTATTACTATTATTATTCGCACTATAACTATTATTATTATCCTTACTACTATTATTATTATCGCTATGACTGTTATTATTATACTTATTCTATTATTACTATCCCTATTACTCTTGTCTCTATCCTTAATACTATTATTATTATCCTCATTACTATTATTATTATCGCTATGACTGTTATTATTATACTTATTCTATTATTACTATCCCTATTACTCTTGTCTTTATCCTGATAATTATTATTATTTCCCTTATTACAATTATTATTATCGCTATAACTATTATTATTATCCTTACTACTATTATTATTATCGCTATGACTGTTATTATTATCCTTATTCTATTATTACTATCCCTATTACTCTTGTCTTTATCCTTATAACTATTATTATTTCCCTTATTACTATTATTATTATCATTATAACTGTTATTATTATCCTTATTACTAGTATTATTATCTCAATAACTATTATTGTTATCCTCATTACTATTATTATTATCGCTATGACTGTTATTATTATCCTTATTCTATTATTACTATCCCTATTACTCTTCTCTTTATCCTTATTACTATTATTATTATCCTTATAACTATTATTATTATCCTTATAACTATTATTATTATGCTTATTACTATTATTATTATCGCTATGACTGTTATTATTATACTTATTCTATTATTACTATCCCTATTACTCTTGTCTTTATCCTGATAATTATTATTATTTCCCTTATTACAATTATTATTATCGCTATAACTATTATTATTATCCTTATTACTATTATTATTCGCACTATAACTATTATTATTATCCTTATTACTATTTTTATTATTGCTATAACTGTTATTATTATCCTTATTACTATTATTACTATCGCTATGACTGTTATTATTATGCTTATTCTACTATTACTATCCCTATTACTCTTGTCTCTATTCTTATAACTATTATTATTATGCTTATTACTATTATTATTATCGCTATAACTATTATTATTATCCTTACTACTATTATTATTATCGCTATGACTGTTATTATTATCCTTATTCTATTATTACTATCCCTATTACTCTTGTCTTTATCCTTATAGCTATTATTATTTCCCTTATTACTATTATTATTATCGCTATAACTGTTATTATTATCCTTATTACTAGTATTATTAGCACCATAACTATTATGTTTATCCTTATTACTATTATTATTCGCACTATAACTATTATTATTATCCTTATTACTATTATTATTATCGCTATGACTGTTATTATTATACTTATTCTATTATTACTATCCCTATTACTCTTGTCTTTATCCTGATAATTATTATTATTTCCCTTATTACAATTATTATCATCGCTATAACTATTATTATTATCCTTATTGCTATTATTATTCGCACTATATCTATTATTATTATCCTTATTACTATTATTATTATTGCTATAACTGTTATTATTATCCTTATTACTATTATTATTAGCACTATAGCTATTATTATTATTATCGCTATGACTGTTATTATTATCCTTATTCTATTATTACTATCCCTATTACTCTTGTCTCTATCCTTATAACTATTATTATTATGCTTATTACTATTATTATTCGCACTATAACTATTATTATTATCCTTATTACTATTATTATTATCGCAATGACTGTTATTATTATCCTTATTCTATTATTACTATCCCTATTACTCTTCTCTCTATCCTTAATACTATTATTATTATCCTCATTACTATTATTATTATCGCTATGACTGTTATTATTATCCTTATTCTATTATTACTATCCCTATTACTCTTGTCTCTATCCTTAATACTATTATTATTATCCTCATTACTATTATTATTATCGCTATGACTGTTATTATTATCCTTATTCTATTATTACTATCCCTATTACTCTTGTCTTTATCCTTATAGCTATTATTATTTCCCTTATTACTATTATTATTATCGCTATAACTGTTATTATTATCCTTATTACTAGTATTATTAGCACTATAACTATTATGTTTATCCTTATTACTATTATTATTCGCACTATAACTATTATTATTATCCATATTACTATTATTATTATCGCTATGACTGTTATTATTATACTTATTCTATTATTACTATCCCTATTACTCTTGTCTCTATCCTTAATACTATTATTATTATCCTCATTACTATTATTATTATCGCTATGACTGTTATTATTATCCTTATTCTATTATTACTATCCCTATTACTCTTGTCTCTATCCTTATAAATTTATTATTATGCTTATTACTATTATTATTACCACTATAACTATTATTATTATCCTTATTACTATTATTATTATCGCAATGACTGTTATTATTATCCTTATTCTATTATTACTATCCCTATTACTCTTCTCTTTATCCTTATAACTATTATTATTATCCTTATAACTATTATTATTACCCTTATTACTATTATTATTATCGCTATAAGTATTATTATTATCCTTACTACTATTATTATTATCGATATGACTGTTATTATTATCCCTATTACTCTTCTCTTTATCCTTATAACTATTATTATTATCCTTATAACTATTATTATTATCCTTATTACTATTATTATTATCGCTATGACTGTTATTATTATACTTATTCTATTATTACTATCCCTATTACTCTTGTCTTTATCCTGATAATTATTATTATTTCCCTTATTACAATTATTATTATCGCTATAACTATTATTATTATCCTTATTACTATTATTATTCGCACTATAACTATTATTATTATCCTTATTACTAATATTATTATTGCTATAACTGTTATTATTATCCTTATTACTATTATTATTAGCACTATAGCTATTATTATTATTATCGCTATGACTGTTATTATTATCCTTATTCTATTATTACTATCCCTATTACTCTTGTCTTTATCCTTATAACTATTATTATTATCCTTATTACTATTATTATTATTGCTATAACTATTATTATTATCCTTATTACTATTATTATTATCGCAATGACAGTTATTATTATCCTTATTCTATTATTACTATCCCTATTACTCTTGTCTTTATCCTGATATTTATTATTATTTCCCTTATTACTATTATTATTATCGCTATAACTGTTATTATTATCCTTATTACTAGTATTATTATCATTATAACTGTTATTATTATCCTTATTACTAGTATTATTATCTCTATAACTGTTATTGTTATCCTCATTACTATTATTATTATCGCTATGACTGTTATTATTATCCTTATTCTATTATTACTATCCCTATTACTCTTGTCTTTATCCTTATAGCTATTATTATTTCCCTTATTACTATTATTATTATCGCTATAACTGTTATTATTATCCTTATTACTAGTATTATTAGCACTATAACTATTATGTTTATCCTTATTACTATTATTATTCGCACTATAACTATTATTATTATCCATATTACTATTATTATTATCGCTATGACTGTTATTATTATACTTATTCTATTATTACTATCCCTATTACTCTTGTCTCTATCCTTAATACTATTATTATTATCCTCATTACTATTATTATTATCGCTATGACTGTTATTATTATCCTTATTCTATTATTACTATCCCTATTACTCTTGTCTCTATCCTTATAAATTTATTATTATGCTTATTACTATTATTATTACCACTATAACTATTATTATTATCCTTATTACTATTATTATTATCGCAATGACTGTTATTATTATCCTTATTCTATTATTACTATCCCTATTACTCTTCTCTTTATCCTTATAACTATTATTATTATCCTTATAACTATTATTATTACCCTTATTACTATTATTATTATCGCTATAAGTATTATTATTATCCTTACTACTATTATTATTATCGATATGACTGTTATTATTATCCCTATTACTCTTCTCTTTATCCTTATAACTATTATTATTATCCTTATAACTATTATTATTATCCTTATTACTATTATTATTATCGCTATGACTGTTATTATTATACTTATTCTATTATTACTATCCCTATTACTCTTGTCTTTATCCTGATAATTATTATTATTTCCCTTATTACAATTATTATTATCGCTATAACTATTATTATTATCCTTATTACTATTATTATTCGCACTATAACTATTATTATTATCCTTATTACTAATATTATTATTGCTATAACTGTTATTATTATCCTTATTACTATTATTATTAGCACTATAGCTATTATTATTATTATCGCTATGACTGTTATTATTATCCTTATTCTATTATTACTATCCCTATTACTCTTGTCTTTATCCTTATAACTATTATTATTATCCTTATTACTATTATTATTATTGCTATAACTATTATTATTATCCTTATTACTATTATTATTATCGCAATGACAGTTATTATTATCCTTATTCTATTATTACTATCCCTATTACTCTTGTCTTTATCCTGATATTTATTATTATTTCCCTTATTACTATTATTATTATCGCTATAACTGTTATTATTATCCTTATTACTAGTATTATTATCATTATAACTGTTATTATTATCCTTATTACTAGTATTATTATCTCTATAACTGTTATTGTTATCCTCATTACTATTATTATTATCGCTATGACTGTTATTATTATACTTATTCTATTATTACTATCCCTATTACTCTTGTCTTTATCCTTATAACTATTATTGTTATGCTTATTACTATTATTATTAGCACTAAAACTATTATTATTATCCTTATTACTATTATTATTATCGCTATGACTGTTATTATTATACTTATTCTATTATTACTATCCCTATTACTCTTGTCTCTATCCTCATAACTATTATTATTATCCTCATTACTATTATTACTATCGCTATGACTGTTATTATTATCCTTATTCTATTATTACTATCCCTATTACTCTTGTCTTTATCCTTATAACTACTATTATTATCCTTATTACTATTATTATTATCGCTATAACTATTATTATTATCCTTATTACTATTATTATTATCGCAATGACTGTTATTATTATCCTTATTCTATTATTACTATCCCTATTACTCTTCTCTTTATCCTTATAACTATTATTATTATCCTTATTACTATTATTATTATCGCTATAACTATTATTATTATCCTTATTACTACTATTATTATCGCTATGACTGTTATTATTATCTTTATTCTGTTATTACTATCCCTATTACTCTTGTCTCTATCCTTATAACTATTATTATTATGCTTATTACTATTATTATTTGCACTATAACTATTATTATTATCCTTATTACTATTATTATTATCGCTATAACTATCATTATTATCCTTATTACTATTATTATTATCGCTATGACTGTTATTATTATGCTTATTCTACTATTACTATCCCTATTACTCTTGTCTCTATTCTTATAACTATTATTATTATGCTTATTACTATTATTATTATCGCTATAACTATTATTATTATCCTTACTACTATTATTATTATCGCAATGACTGTTATTATTATCCTTATTCTATTATTACTATCACTATTACTCTTGTCTTTATCCTTATAACTATTATTATTTCCCTTATTACTATTATTATTATCATTATAACTGTTATTATTATCGTTATTACTAGTATTATTATCTCTATAACTATTATTGTTATCCTCATTACTATTATTATTATCGCTATGACTGTTATTATTATCCTTATTCTATTATTACTATCCCTATTACTCTTGTCTCTATCCTTATAACTATTATTATTATGCTTATTACTATTATTGTTAGCACTATAACTATTATTATTATCCTTATTTCTATTATTATTATCGCTATGGCTGTTGTTATTATCCTTATTCTATTATTAGTATCCCTATTACTCTTGTCTTTATCCTGCTATTTATTATTATTTCCCTTATTACTATTATTATTATCGCTATAACTGTTATTATTATCCTTATTACTAGTATTATTAGCACTATAACTATTATGTTTATCCTTATTACTATTATTATTCGCACTATAACTATTATTATTATCCTTATTACTATTATTATTATCGCTATGACTGTTATTATTATACTTATTCTATTATTACTATCCCTATTACTCTTGTCTTTATCCTGATAATTATTATTATTTCCCTTATTACAATTATTATCATCGCTATAACTATTATTATTATCCTTATTACTATTATTATTCGCACTATAACTATTATTATTATCCTTATTACTATTATTATTATTGCTATAACTGTTATTATTATCCTTATTACTATTATTATTAGCACTATAGCTATTATTATTATTATCGCTATGACTGTTATTATTATCCTTATTCTATTATTACTATCCCTATTACTCTTGTCTCTATCCTTATAACTATTATTATTATGCTTATTACTATTATTATTCGCACTATAACTATTATTATTATCCTTATTACTATTATTATTATCGCAATGACTGTTATTATTATCCTTATTCTATTATTACTATCCCTATTACTCTTCTCTCTATCCTTAATACTATTATTATTATCCTCATTACTATTATTATTATCGCTATGACTGTTATTATTATCCTTATTCTATTATTACTATCCCTATTACTCTTGTCTCTATCCTTAATACTATTATTATTATCCTCATTACTATTATTATTATCGCTATGACTGTTATTATTATCCTTATTCTATTATTACTATCCCTATTACTCTTGTCTCTATCCTTAATACTATTATTATTATCCTCATTACTATTATTATTATCGCTATGACTGTTATTATTATCCTTATTCTATTATTACTATCCCTATTACTCTTGTCTTTATCCTTATAACTATTATTATTATCCTTATTACTGTTATTATTATCGCTATAACTATTATGGTTATCCTTATTACTATTATTATTCGCACTATAACTATTATTATTATCCTTATTACTATTATTATTATCGCTATAACTATTATTATTATCCTTATTTCTATTATTATTATCGCTATGACTGTTATTATTATCCTTATTCTATTATTTCTATCCCTATTACTCTTCTCTTTATCCTTATAACTATTATTATTATCCTTATTACTATTATTATTATCGCTATGACTGTTATTATTATCTTTATTCTATTATTACTATCCCTATTACTCTTGTCCCTATCCTTATAACTATTATTATTATGCTTATTACTATTATTATTTGCACTATAACTATTATTATTATCCTTATTACTATTATTATTATCGCTATAACTATTATTATTATCCTTATTACTATTATTACTAGCACTATAACTATCATTATTATCCTTATTACTATTATTATTATCGCTATGACTGTTATTATTATGCTGATTCTACTACTACTATCCCTATTACTCTTGTCTCTATTCTTATAACTATTATTATTATGCTTATTACTATTATTATTATCGCTATAACTATTATTATTATCCTTACTACTATTATTATTATCGCTATGACTGTTATTATTATCTTTATTCTATTATTACTATCCCTATTACTCTTGTCCCTATCCTTATAACTATTATTATTATCCTTATTACTATTATTATTCGCACTATAACTATTATTATTACCCTTATTACTATTATTATTATTGCTATAACTGTTATTATTATCCTTATTACTATTATTATTAGCACTATAGCTATTATTATTATTATCGCTTTGACTGTTATTATTATCCTTATTCTATTATTACTATCCCTATTACTCTTGTCTCTATCCTTATAACTATTATTATTATGCTTATTACTATTATTATTCGCACTATAACTATTATTATTATCCTTATTACTATTATTATTATCGCTATAACTATTATTATTATCCTTATTACTATTATTACTAGCACTATAACTATCATTATTATCCTTATTACTATTATTATTATCGCTATGACTGTTATTATTATGCTTATTCTACTATTACTATCCCTTTTACTCTTGTCTCTATTCTTATAACTATTATTATTATGCTTATTACTATTATTATTATCGCTATAACTATTATTATTATCCTTACTACTATTATTATTATCGCTATGACTGTTATTATTATCCTTATTCTATTATTACTATCCCTATTACTCTTGTCTTTATCCTTATAACTATTATTATTTCCCTTATTACTATTATTATTATCGCTATAACTGTTATTATTATCCTTATTACTAGTATTATTAGCACTAAAACTATTATTATTATCCTTATTACTATTATTATTATCGCTATGACTGTTATTATTATACTTATTCTATTATTACTATCCCTATTACTCTTGTCTCTATCCTTATAACTATTATTATTATCCTCATTACTATTATTATTATCGCTATGACTGTTATTATTATCCTTATTCTATTATTACTATCCCTATTACTCTTGTCTTTATCCTTATAACTATTATTATTATCCTTATTACTATTATTATTATCGCTATAACTATTACTATTATCCTTATTACTATTATTATTATCGCTATAACTATTATTATTATCCTTATTACTATTATTACTAGCACTATAACTATCATTATTACCCTTATTACTATTATTATTATCGCTATGACTGTTATTATTATGCTTATTCTACTATTACTATCCCTATTACTCTTGTCTCTATTCTTATAACTATTATTATTATGCATATTACTATTATTATTATCGCTATAACTATTATTATTATCCTTACTACTATTATTATTATCGCTATGACTGTTATTATTATCTTTATTCTATTATTACTATCCCTATTACTCTTGTCTCTATCCTTATAACTATTATTATTATGCTTATTACTATTATTATTTGCACTATAACTATTATTATTATCCTTATTACTATTATTATTATCGCTATAACTATTATTATTATCCTTACTACTATTATTATTATCGCTATGACTGTTATTATTATCCTTATTCTATTATTACTATCCCTATTACTCTTGTCTTTATCCTTATAACTATTATTATTTCCCTTATTACTATTATTATTATCATTATAACTGTTATTATTATCCTTATTACTAGTATTATTATCTCTATAACTATTATTGTTATCCTCATTACTATTATTATTATCGCTATGACTGTTATTATTATACTTATTCTATTATTACTATCTCTATTACTCTTCTCTCTATCCTTAATACTATTATTATTATCCTCATTACTATTATTATTATCGCTATGACTGTTATTATTATCCTTATTCTATTATTACTATCCCTATTACTCTTGTCTCTATCCTTATAAATTTATTATTATGCTTATTACTATTATTATTACCACTATAACTATTATTATTATCCTTATTTCTATTATTATTATCGCAATGACTGTTATTATTATACTTCTTCCATTATTACTATCCCTATTACTCTTGTCTTTATCCTAATATTTATTATTATTTCCCTTATTACTATTATTATTATCGCTATAACTGTTATTATTATCCTTATTACTAGTATTATTAGCACTATAACTATTATGGTTATCCTTATTACTATTATTATTCGCACTATAACTATTATTATTATCCTTATTACTATTATTATTAGCACTAAAACTACTATTATTATCCTTATTACTATAATTATTATCGCTATGACTGTTATTATTATCCTTACTACTATTATTACTAGCACTATAACTATTATTATTATCCTTATTACTATTAGTATTATCGCTATGACTGTTATTATTATACTTATTCTATTATTACTATCCCTATTACTCTTGTCTTTATCCTGATAATTATTATTATTTCCCTTATTACAATTATTATTATCGCTATAACTATTATTATTATCCTTATTACTATTATTATTCGCACTATAACTATTATTATTATCCTTACTACTATTATTATTATCGCTATGACTGTTATTATTATACTTATTCTATTATTACTATCCCTATTACTCTTGTCTCTATCCTTAATACTATTATTATTATCCTCATTACTATTATTATTATCGTTATGACTGTTATTATTATACTTATTCTATTATTACTATCCCTATTACTCTTGTCTTTATCCTGATAATTATTATTATTTCCCTTATTACAATTATTATTATCGCTATAACTATTATTATTATCCTTACTACTATTATTATTATCGCTATGACTGTTATTATTATCCTTATTCTATTATTACTATCCCTATTACTCTTGTCTTTATCCTTATAACTATTATTATTTCCCTTATTACTATTATTATTATCATTATAACTGTTATTATTATCCTTATTACTAGTATTATTATCTCTATAACTATTATTGTTATCCTCATTACTATTATTATTATCGCTATGACTGTTATTATTATCCTTATTCTATTATTACTATCCCTATTACTCTTCTCTTTATCCTTATTACTATTATTATTATCCTTATAACTATTATTATTATCCTTATAACTATTATTATTATGCTTATTACTATTATTATTATCGCTATGACTGTTATTATTATACTTATTCTATTATTACTATCCCTATTACTCTTGTCTTTATCCTGATAATTATTATTATTTCCCTTATTACAATTATTATTATCGCTATAACTATTATTATTATCCTTATTACTATTATTATTCGCACTATAACTATTATTATTATCCTTATTACTATTATTATTATTGCTATAACTGTTATTATTATCCTTATTACTATTATTACTATCGCTATGACTGTTATTATTATGCTTATTCTACTATTACTATCCCTATTACTCTTGTCTCTATTCTTATAACTATTATTATTATGCTTATTACTATTATTATTATCGCTATAACTATTATTATTATCCTTACTACTATTATTATTATCGCTATGACTGTTATTATTATCCTTATTCTATTATTACTATCCCTATTACTCTTGTCTTTATCCTTATAGCTATTATTATTTCCCTTATTACTATTATTATTATCGCTATAACTGTTATTATTATCCTTATTACTAGTATTATTAGCACCATAACTATTATGTTTATCCTTATTACTATTATTATTCGCACTATAACTATTATTATTATCCTTATTACTATTATTATTATCGCTATGACTGTTATTATTATACTTATTCTATTATTACTATCCCTATTACTCTTGTCTTTATCCTGATAATTATTATTATTTCCCTTATTACAATTATTATCATCGCTATAACTATTATTATTATCCTTATTGCTATTATTATTCGCACTATATCTATTATTATTATCCTTATTACTATTATTATTATTGCTATAACTGTTATTATTATCCTTATTACTATTATTATTAGCACTATAGCTATTATTATTATTATCGCTATGACTGTTATTATTATCCTTATTCTATTATTACTATCCCTATTACTCTTGTCTCTATCCTTATAACTATTATTATTATGCTTATTACTATTATTATTCGCACTATAACTATTATTATTATCCTTATTACTATTATTATTATCGCAATGACTGTTATTATTATCCTTATTCTATTATTACTATCCCTATTACTCTTCTCTCTATCCTTAATACTATTATTATTATCCTCATTACTATTATTATTATCGCTATGACTGTTATTATTATCCTTATTCTATTATTACTATCCCTATTACTCTTGTCTCTATCCTTAATACTATTATTATTATCCTCATTACTATTATTATTATCGCTATGACTGTTATTATTATCCTTATTCTATTATTACTATCCCTATTACTCTTGTCTTTATCCTTATAGCTATTATTATTTCCCTTATTACTATTATTATTATCGCTATAACTGTTATTATTATCCTTATTACTAGTATTATTAGCACTATAACTATTATGTTTATCCTTATTACTATTATTATTCGCACTATAACTATTATTATTATCCATATTACTATTATTATTATCGCTATGACTGTTATTATTATACTTATTCTATTATTACTATCCCTATTACTCTTGTCTCTATCCTTAATACTATTATTATTATCCTCATTACTATTATTATTATCGCTATGACTGTTATTATTATCCTTATTCTATTATTACTATCCCTATTACTCTTGTCTCTATCCTTATAAATTTATTATTATGCTTATTACTATTATTATTACCACTATAACTATTATTATTATCCTTATTACTATTATTATTATCGCAATGACTGTTATTATTATCCTTATTCTATTATTACTATCCCTATTACTCTTCTCTTTATCCTTATAACTATTATTATTATCCTTATAACTATTATTATTACCCTTATTACTATTATTATTATCGCTATAAGTATTATTATTATCCTTACTACTATTATTATTATCGATATGACTGTTATTATTATCCTTATTCTATTATTACTATCCCTATTACTCTTCTCTTTATCCTTATAACTATTATTATTATCCTTATAACTATTATTATTATCCTTATTACTATTATTATTATCGCTATGACTGTTATTATTATACTTATTCTATTATTACTATCCCTATTACTCTTGTCTTTATCCTGATAATTATTATTATTTCCCTTATTACAATTATTATTATCGCTATAACTATTATTATTATCCTTATTACTATTATTATTCGCACTATAACTATTATTATTATCCTTATTACTAATATTATTATTGCTATAACTGTTATTATTATCCTTATTACTATTATTATTAGCACTACAGCTATTATTATTATTATCGCTATGACTGTTATTATTATCCTTATTCTATTATTACTATCCCTATTACTCTTGTCTTTATCCTTATAACTATTATTATTATCCTTATTACTATTATTATTATTGCTATAACTATTATTATTATCCTTATTACTATTATTATTATCGCAATGACTGTTATTATTATCCTTATTCTATTATTACTATCCCTATTACTCTTGTCTTTATCCTGATATTTATTATTATTTCCCTTATTACTATTATTATTATCGCTATAACTGTTATTATTATCCTTATTACTAGTATTATTATCATTATAACTGTTATTATTATCCTTATTACTAGTATTATTATCTCTATAACTGTTATTGTTATCCTCATTACTATTATTATTGTCGCTATGACTGTTATTATTATCCTTATTCTATTATTACTATCCCTATTACTCTTGTCTCTATCCTTATAACTATTATTATTATGCTTATTACTCTTACTGTTAGCACTATAACTATTATTATTATCCTTATTTCTATTATTATTATCGCTATGACTGTTATTATTATACTTATTCTATTATTACTATCCCTATTACTCTTGTCTTTATCCTTATAACTATTATTGTTATGCTTATTACTATTATTATTAGCACTAAAACTATTATTATTATCCTTATTACTATTATTATTATCGCTATGACTGTTATTATTATACTTATTCTATTATTACTATCCCTATTACTCTTGTCTCTATCCTCATAACTATTATTATTATCCTCATTACTATTATTACTATCGCTATGACTGTTATTATTATCCTTATTCTATTATTACTATCCCTATTACTCTTGTCTTTATCCTTATAACTACTATTATTATCCTTATTACTATTATTATTATCGCTATAACTATTATTATTATCCTTATTACTATTATTATTATCGCAATGACTGTTATTATTATCCTTATTCTATTATTACTATCCCTATTACTCTTCTCTTTATCCTTATAACTATTATTATTATCCTTATTACTATTATTATTATCGCTATAACTATTATTATTATCCTTATTACTACTATTATTATCGCTATGACTGTTATTATTATCTTTATTCTATTATTACTATCCCTATTACTCTTGTCTCTATCCTTATAACTATTATTATTATGCTTATTACTATTATTATTTGCACTATAACTATTATTATTATCCTTATTACTATTATTATTATCGCTATAACTATCATTATTATCCTTATTACTATTATTATTATCGCTATGACTGTTATTATTATGCTTATTCTACTATTACTATCCCTATTACTCTTGTCTCTATTCTTATAACTATTATTATTATGCTTATTACTATTATTATTATCGCTATAACTATTATTATTATCCTTACTACTATTATTATTATCGCAATGACTGTTATTATTATCCTTATTCTATTATTACTATCACTATTACTCTTGTCTTTATCCTTATAACTATTATTATTTCCCTTATTACTATTATTATTATCATTATAACTGTTATTATTATCGTTATTACTAGTATTATTATCTCTATAACTATTATTGTTATCCTCATTACTATTATTATTATCGCTATGACTGTTATTATTATCCTTATTCTATTATTACTATCCCTATTACTCTTGTCTCTATCCTTATAACTATTATTATTATGCTTATTACTATTATTGTTAGCACTATAACTATTATTATTATCCTTATTTCTATTATTATTATCGCTATGGCTGTTGTTATTATCCTTATTCTATTATTAGTATCCCTATTACTCTTGTCTTTATCCTGCTATTTATTATTATTTCCCTTATTACTATTATTATTATCGCTATAACTGTTATTATTATCCTTATTACTAGTATTATTAGCACTATAACTATTATGTTTATCCTTATTACTATTATTATTCGCACTATAACTATTATTATTATCCTTATTACTATTATTATTATCGCTATGACTGTTATTATTATACTTATTCTATTATTACTATCCCTATTACTCTTGTCTTTATCCTGATAATTATTATTATTTCCCTTATTACAATTATTATCATCGCTATAACTATTATTATTATCCTTATTACTATTATTATTCGCACTATAACTATTATTATTATCCTTATTACTATTATTATTATTGCTATAACTGTTATTATTATCCTTATTACTATTATTATTAGCACTATAGCTATTATTATTATTATCGCTATGACTGTTATTATTATCCTTATTCTATTATTACTATCCCTATTACTCTTGTCTCTATCCTCATAACTATTATTATTATGCTTATTACTATTATTATTCGCACTATAACTATTATTATTATCCTTATTACTATTATTATTATCGCAATGACTGTTATTATTATCCTTATTCTATTATTACTATCCCTATTACTCTTCTCTCTATCCTTAATACTATTATTATTATCCTCATTACTATTATTATTATCGCTATGACTGTTATTATTATCCTTATTCTATTATTACTATCCCTATTACTCTTGTCTCTATCCTTAATACTATTATTATTATCCTCATTACTATTATTATTATCGCTATGACTGTTATTATTATCCTTATTCTATTATTACTATCCCTATTACTCTTGTCTCTATCCTTAATACTATTATTATTATCCTCATTACTATTATTATTATCGCTATGACTGTTATTATTATCCTTATTCTATTATTACTATCCCTATTACTCTTGTCTTTATCCTTATAACTATTATTATTATCCTTATTACTATTATTATTATCGCTATAACTATTATGGTTATCCTTATTACTATTATTATTCGCACTATAACTATTATTATTATCCTTATTACTATTATTATTATCGCTATAACTATTATTATTATCCTTATTTCTATTATTATTATCGCTATGACTGTTATTATTATCCTTATTCTATTATTACTATCCCTATTACTCTTGTCTTTATCCTTATAACCATTATTATTTCCCTTATTACTATTATTATTATCATTATAACTGTTATTATTATCCTTATTACTAGTATTATTATCTCTATAACTATTATTGTTATCCTCATTACTATTATTATTATCGCTATGACTGTTATTATTATACTTATTCTATTATTACTATCCCTATTACTCTTCTCTCTATCCTTAATACTATTATTATTATCCTCATTACTATTATTATTATCGCTATGACTGTTATTATTATCCTTATTCTATTATTACTATCCCTATTACTCTTGTCTCTATCCTTATAAATTTATTATTATGCTTATTACTATTATTATTACCACTATAACTATTATTATTATCCTTATTTCTATTATTATTATCGCAATGACTGTTATTATTATACTTCTTCCATTATTACTATCCCTATTACTCTTGTCTTTATCCTGATATTTATTATTATTTCCCTTATTACTATTATTATTATCGCTATAACTGTTATTATTATCCTTATTACTAGTATTATTAGCACTATAACTATTATTATTATCCTTATTACTATTATTATTAGTGCTATAACTGTTATTATTATCCTTATTACTATTATTATTAGCACTATAGCTATTATTATTATTATCGCTATGACTGTTATTATTATCCTTATTCTATTATTACTATCCCTATTACTCTTGTCTCTATCCTTATAACTATTATTATTATGCTTATTACTATTATTATTCGCACTATAACTATTATTATTATCCTTATTACTATTATTATTATCGCAATGACTGTTATTATTATCCTTATTCTATTATTACTATCCCTATTACTCTTCTCTCTATCCTTAATACTATTATTATTATCCTCATTACTATTATTATTATCGCTATGACTGTTATTATTATCCTTATTCTATTATTACTATCCCTATTACTCTTGTCTCTATCCTTAATACTATTATTATTATCGTCATTACTATTATTATTATCGCTATGACTGTTATTATTATCCTTATTCTATTATTACTATCCCTATTACTCTTGTCTCTATCCTTAATACTATTATTATTATCCTCATTACTATTATTATTATCGCTATGACTGTTATTATTATCCTTATTCTATTATTACTATCCCTATTACTCTTGTCTTTATCCTTATAACTATTATTATTATCCTTATTACTATTATTATTATCGCTATAACTATTATGGTTATCCTTATTACTATTATTATTCGCACTATAACTATTATTATTATCCTTGTTACTATTATTATTATCGCTATAACTATTATTATTATCCTTATTTCTATTATTATTATCGCTATGACTGTTATTATTATCCTTATTCTATTATTACTATCCCTATTACTCTTGTCTTTATCCTTATAACTATTATTATTTCCCTTATTACTATTATTATTATCATTATAACTGTTATTATTATCCTTATTACTAGTATTATTATCTCTATAACTATTATTGTTATCCTCATTACTATTATTATTATCGGTATGACTGTTATTATTATACTTATTCTATTATTACTATCCCTATTACTCTTCTCTCTATCCTTAATACTATTATTATTATTATCCTCATTACTATTATTATTATCGCTATGACTGTTATTATTATCCTTATTCTATTATTACTATCCCTATTACTCTTGTCTCTATCCTTATAAATTTATTATTATGCTTATTACTATTATTATTACCACTATAACTATTATTATTATCCTTATTTCTATTATTATTATCGCAATGACTGTTATTATTATACTTCTTCCATTATTACTATCCCTATTACTCTTGTCTTTATCCTGATATTTATTATTATTTCCCTTATTACTATTATTATTATCGCTATAACTGTTATTATTATCCTTATTACTAGTATTATTAGCACTATAACTATTATGGTTATCCTTATTACTATTATTATTCGCACTATAACTATTATTATTATCCTTATTACTATTATTATTATCGCTATAACTATTATTATTATCCTTACTACTATTATTATTATCGCTATGACTGTTATTATTATACTTATTCTATTATTACTATCCCTATTACTCTCGTCTCTATCCTTAATACTATTATTATTATCCTCATTACTATTATTATTATCGCTATGACTGTTATTATTATCCTTATTCTATTATTACTATCCCTATTACTCTTGTCTCTATCCTTATAAATTTATTACTATGCTTATTACTATTATTATTACCACTATAACTATTATTATTATCCTTATTTCTATTATTATTATCGCAATGACTGTTATTATTATACTTCTTCCATTATTAATATCCCTATTACTCTTGTCTTTATCCTGATATTTATTATTATTTCCCTTATTACTATTATTATTATCGCTATAACTGTTATTATTATCCTTATTACTAGTATTATTAGCACTATAACTATTATGGTTATCCTTATTACTATTATTATTCGCACTATAACTATTATTATTATCCTTATTACTATTATTATTAGCACTAAAACTACTATTATTATCCTTATTACTATAATTATTATCGCTATGACTGTTATTATTATCCTTACTACTATTATTACTAGCACTATAACTATTATTATTATCCTTATTACTATTAGTATTATCGCTATGACTGTTATTATTATACTTATTCTATTATTACTATCACTATTACTCTTGTCTTTATCCTGATAATTATTATTATTTCCCTTATTACAATTATTATTATCGCTATAACTATTATTATTATCCTTATTACTATTATTATTCGCACTATAACTATTATTATTATCCTTACTACTATTATTATTATCGCTATGACTGTTATTATTATACTTATTCTATTATTACTATCCCTATTACTCTTGTCTCTATCCTTAATACTATTATTATTATCCTCATTACTATTATTATTATCGCTATGACTGTTATTATTATACTTATTCTATTATTACTATCCCTATTACTCTTGTCTTTATCCTGATAATTATTATTATTTCCCTTATTACAATTATTATTATCGCTATAACTATTATTATTATCCTTATTACTATTATTATTCGCACTATAACTATTATTATTAACCTTATTACTATTATTATTATCGCTATGACTGTTATTATTATGCTTATTCTACTATTACTATCCCTATTACTCTTGTCTCTATTCTTATAACTATTATTATTATGCTTATTACTATTATTATTATCGCTATAACTATTATTATTATCCTTACTACTATTATTATTATCGCTATGACTGTTATTATTATCCTTATTCTATTATTACTATCCCTATTACTCTTGTCTTTATCCTTATAACTATTATTATTTCCCTTATTACTATTATTATTATCATTATAACTGTTATTATTATCCTTATTACTAGTATTATTATCTCTATAACTATTATTGTTATCCTCATTACTATTATTATTATCGCTATGACTGTTATTATTATCCTTATTCTATTATTACTATCCCTATTACTCTTCTCTTTATCCTTATAACTATTATTATTATCCTTATAACTATTATTATTATCCTTATAACTATTATTATTATGCTTATTACTATTATTATTATCGCTATGACTGTTATTATTACACTTATTCTATTATTACTATCCCTATTACTCTTGTCTTTATCCTGATAATTATTATTATTTCCCTTATTACAATTATTATTATCGCTATAACTATTATTATTATCCTTATTACTATTATTATTCGCACTATAACTATTATTATTATCCTTATTACTATTATTATTATTGCTATAACTGTTATTATTATCCTTATTACTATTATTATTATCGCTATGACTGTTATTATTATGCTTATTCTACTATTACTATCCCTATTACTCTTGTCTCTATTCTTATAACTATTATTATTATGCTTATTACTATTATTATTATCGCTATAACTATTATTATTATCCTTACTACTATTATTATTATCGCTATGACTGTTATTATTATCCTTATTCTATTATTACTATCCCTATTACTCTTGTCTTTATCCTTATAGCTATTATTATTTCCCTTATTACTATTATTATTATCGCTATAACTGTTATTATTATCCTTATTACTAGTATTATTAGCACTATAACTATTATGTTTATCCTTATTACTATTATTATTCGCACTATAACTATTATTATTATCCATATTACTATTATTATTATCGCTATGACTGTTATTATTATACTTATTCTATTATTACTATCCCTATTACTCTTGTCTCTATCCTTAATACTATTATTATTATCCTCATTACTATTATTATTATCGCTATGACTGTTATTATTATCCTTATTCTATTATTACTATCCCTATTACTCTTGTCTCTATCCTTATAACTATTATTATTATGCTTATTACTCTTATTGTTAGCACTATAACTATTATTATTATCCTTATTTCTATTATTATTATCGCTATGACTGTTATTATTATACTTATTCTATTATTACTATCCCTATTACTCTTGTCTTTATCCTTATAACTATTATTGTTATGCTTATTACTATTATTATTAGCACTAAAACTATTATTATTATCCTTATTACTATTATTATTATCGCTATGACTGTTATTTTTATACTTATTCTATTATTACTATCCCTATTACTCTTGTCTCTATCCTTATAACTATTATTATTATCCTCATTACTATTATTATTATCGCTATGACTGTTATTATTATACTTCTTCTATTATTACTATCCCTATTACTCTTGTCTTTATCCTGATAATTATTATTTTTTCCCTTATTACAATTATTATTATCGCTATAACTATTATGTTTATCCTTATTACTATTATTATTCGCACTATAACTATTATTATTATCCTTATTACTATTATTATTATCGCTATGACTGTTATTATTATCCTTATTCTATTATTACTATCCCTATTACTCCTCTCTTTATCCTTATAACAATTATTATTATCCTTATAACTATTATTTTTATCCTTACTACTATTATTATTATCGCTATGACTGTTATTATTATCCTTATTCTATTATTACTATCCCTATTACTCTTGTCTTTATCCTTATAACTATTATTATTTCCCTTATTACTATTATTATTATCGCTATAACTGTTATTATTATCCTTATTACTAGTATGATTAGCACTATAACTATTATATTTATCCTTATTACTATTATTATTCGCACTATAACTATTATTATTATCCTTATTACTATTATTATTATCGCTATGACTGTTATTATTATACTTATTCTATTATTACTATCCCTATTACTCTTGTCTTTATCCTTATAACTATTATTGTTATGCTTATTACTATTATTGTTAGCACTATAACTATTATTATTATCCTTATTTCTATTATTATTATCGCTATGACTGTTATTATTATACTTATTCTATTATTACTATCCCTATTACTCTTGTCTTTATCCTTATAACTATTATTGTTATGCTTATTACTATTATTATTAGCACTAAAACTATTATTATTATCCTTATTACTATTATTATTATCGCTATGACTGTTATTATTATACTTATTCTATTATTACTATCCCTATTACTCTTGTCTCTATCCTCATAACTATTATTATTATCCTCATTACTATTATTACTATCGCTATGACTATTATTATTATCCTTATTACTACTATTGTTATCGCTATGACTGTTATTATTATCTTTATTCTATTATTACTATCCCTATTACTCTTGTCTCTATCCTTATAACTATTATTATTAGCACTATAGCTATTATTATTATTATCGCTATGACTGTTATTATTATCCTTATTCTATTATTACTATCCCTATTACTCTTGTCTCTATCCTTATAACTATTATTATTATGCTTATTACTATTATTATTCGCACTATAACTATTATTATTATCCTTATTACTATTATTATTATCGCAATGACTGTTATTATTATCCTTATTCTATTATTACTATCCCTATTACTCTTCTCTCTATCCTTAATACTATTATTATTATCCTCATTACTATTATTATTATCGCTATGACTGTTATTATTATCCTTATTCTATTATTACTATCCCTATTACTCTTGTCTCTATCCTTAATACTATTATTATTATCGTCATTACTATTATTATTATCGCTATGACTGTTATTATTATCCTTATTCTATTATTACTATCCCAATTACTCTTGTGTGCTATCCTTAATACTATTATTATTATCCTCATTACTATTATTATTATCGCTATGACTGTTATTATTATCCTTATTCTATTATTACTATCCCTATTACTCTTGTCTTTATCCTTATAACTATTATTATTATCCTTATTACTATTATTATTATCGCTATAACTATTATGGTTATCCTTATTACTATTATTATTCGCACTATAACTATTATTATTATCCTTATTACTATTATTATTATCGCTATAACTATTATTATTATCCTTATTTCTATTATTATTATCGCTATGACTGTTATTATTATCCTTATTCTATTATTACTATCCCTATTACTCTTGTCTTTATCCTTATAACTATTATTATTTCCCTTATTACTATTATTATTATCATTATAACTGTTATTATTATCCTTATTACTAGTATTATTATCTCTATAACTATTATTGTTATCCTCATTACTATTATTATTATCGCTATGACTGTTATTATTATACTTATTCTATTATTACTATCCCTATTACTCTTCTCTCTATCCTTAATACTATTATTATTATCCTCATTACTATTATTATTATCGCTATGACTGTTATTATTATCCTTATTCTATTATTACTATCCCCATTACTCTTGTCTCTATCATTATAAATTTATTATTATGCTTATTACTATTATTATTACCACTATAACTATTATTATTATCCTTATTTCTATTATTATTATCGCAATGACTGTTATTATTATACTTCTTCCATTATTACTATCCCTATTACTCTTGTCTTTATCCTGATATTTATTATTATTTCCCTTATTACTATTATTATTATCGCTATAACTGTTATTATTATCCTTATTACTAGTATTATTAGCACTATAACTATTATGGTTATCCTTATTACTATTATTAATCGCACTATAACTATTATTATTATCCTTATTACTATTATTATTATCGCTATGACTGTTATTATTATACTTATTCTATTATTACTATCCCTATTACTCTTGTCTTTATCCTTATAACTATTATTATTATCCTTATTACTATTATTATTATCGCTATAACTATTATGGTTATCCTTATTACTATTATTATTCGCACTATAACTATTATTATTATCCTTATTACTATTATTATTATCGCTATAACTATTATTATTATCCTTATTTCTATTATTATTATCGCTATGACTGTTATTATTATCCTTATTCTATTATTACTATCCCTATTACTCTTGTCTTTATCCTTATAACTATTATTATTTCCCTTATTACTATTATTATTATCATTATAACTGTTATTATTATCCTTATTACTAGTATTATTATCTCTATAACTATTATTGTTATCCTCATTACTATTATTATTATCGCTATGACTGTTATTATTATACTTATTCTATTATTACTATCCCTATTACTCTTCTCTCTATCCTTAATACTATTATTATTATCCTCATTACTATTATTATTATCGCTATGACTGTTATTATTATCCTTATTCTATTATTACTATCCCCATTACTCTTGTCTCTATCCTTATAAATTTATTATTATGCTTATTACTATTATTATTACCACTATAACTATTATTATTATCCTTATTTCTATTATTATTATCGCAATGACTGTTATTATTATACTTCTTCCATTATTACTATCCCTATTACTCTTGTCTTTATCCTGATATTTATTATTATTTCCCTTATTACTATTATTATTATCGCTATAACTGTTATTATTATCCTTATTACTAGTATTATTAGCACTATAACTATTATGGTTATCCTTATTACTATTATTATTCGCACTATAACTATTATTATTATCCTTATTACTATTATTATTAGCACTAAAACTACTATTATTATCCTTATTACTATAATTATTATCGCTATGACTGTTATTATTATCCTTACTACTATTATTACTAGCACTATAACTATTATTATTATCCTTATTACTATTAGTATTATCGCTATGACTGTTATTATTATACTTATTCTATTATTACTATCCCTATTACTCTTGTCTCTATCCTTAATACTATTATTATTATCCTCATTACTATTATTATTATCGCTATGACTGTTATTATTATCCTTATTCTATTATTACTATCCCTATTACTCTTGTCTCTATCCTTATAAATTTATTATTATGCTTATTACTATTATTATTACCACTATAACTATTATTATTATCCTTATTTCTATTATTATTATCGCAATGACTGTTATTATTATACTTCTTCCATTATTACTATCCCTATTACTCTTGTCTTTATCCTGATATTTATTATTATTTCCCTTATTACTATTATTATTATCGCTATAACTGTTATTATTATCCTTATTACTAGTATTATTAGCACTATAACTATTATGGTTATCCTTATTACTATTATTATTCGCACTATAACTATTATTATTATCCTTATTACTATTATTATTAGCACTAAAACTACTATTATTATCCTTATTACTATAATTATTATCGCTATGACTGTTATTATTATCCTTACTACTATTATTACTAGCACTATAACTATTATTATTATCCTTATTACTATTAGTATTATCGCTATGACTGTTATTATTATACTTATTCTATTATTACTATCCCTATTACTCTTGTCTTTATCCTGATAATTATTATTATTTCCCTTATTACAATTATTATTATCGCTATAACTATTATTATTATCCTTATTACTATTATTATTCGCACTATAACTATTATTATTATCCTTACTACTATTATTATTATCGCTATGACTGTTATTATTATACTTATTCTATTATTACAATCCCTATTACTCTTGTCTCTATCCTTAATACTATTATTATTATCCTCATTACTATTATTATTATCGCTATGACTGTTATTATTATACTTATTCTATTATTACTATCCCTATTACTCTTGTCTTTATCCTGATAATTATTATTATTTCCCTTATTACAATTATTATTATCGCTATAACTATTATTATTATCCTTAGTACTATTATTATTCGCACTATAACTATTATTATTAACCTTATTACTATTATTATTATCGCTATGACTGTTATTATTATGCTTATTCTACTATTACTATCCCTATTACTCTTGTCTCTATTCTTATAACTATTATTATTATGCTTATTACTATTATTATTATCGCTATAACTATTATTATTATCCTTACTACTATTATTATTATCGCTATGACTGTTATTATTATCCTTATTCTATTATTACTATCCCTATTACTCTTGTCTTTATCCTTATAACTATTATTATTTCCCTTATTACTATTATTATTATCATTATAACTGTTATTATTATCCTTATTACTAGTATTATTATCTCTATAACTATTATTGTTATCCTCATTACTATTATTATTATCGCTATGACTGTTATTATTATCCTTATTCTATTATTACTATCCCTATTACTCTTCTCTTTATCCTTATAACTATTATTATTATCCTTATAACTATTATTATTATCGCTATAACTATTATTATTATCCTTACTACTATTATTATTATCGCTATGACTGTTATTATTATCCTTATTCTATTATTACTATCCCTATTACTCTTGTCTTTATCCTTATAGCTATTATTATTTCCCTTATTACTATTATTATTATCGCTATAACTGTTATTATTATCCTTATTACTAGTATTATTAGCACTATAACTATTATGTTTATCCTTATTACTATTATTATTCGCACTATAACTATTATTATTATCCATATTACTATTATTATTATCGCTATGACTGTTATTATTATACTTATTCTATTATTACTATCCCTATTACTCTTGTCTCTATCCTTAATACTATTATTATTATCCTCATTACTATTATTATTATCGCTATGACTGTTATTATTATCCTTATTCTATTATTACTATCCCTATTACTCTTGTCTCTATCCTTATAAATTTATTATTATGCTTATTACTATTATTATTACCACTATAACTATTATTATTATCCTTATTTCTATTATTATTATCGCAATGACTGTTATTATTATACTTCTTCCATTATTACTATCCCTATTACTCTTGTCTTTATCCTGATATTTATTATTATTTCCCTTATTACTATTATTATTATCGCTATAACTGTTATTATTATCCTTATTACTAGTATTATTAGCACTATAACTATTATGGTTATCCTTATTACTATTATTAATCGCACTATAACTATTATTATTATCCGTATTACTATTATTATTATCGCTATGACTGTTATTATTATACTTATTCTATTATTACTATCCCTATTACTCTTGTCTTTATCCTTATAACTATTATTGTTATGCTTATTACTATTATTATTAGCACTAAAACTATTATTATTATCCTTATTACTATTATTATTATCGCTATGACTGTTATTATTATACTTATTCTATTATTACTATCCCTATTACTCTTGTCTCTATCCTTATAACTATTATTATTATCCTCATTACTATTATTATTATCGCTATGACTATTATTATTATCCTTACTACTATTATTATTATCGCTATGACTGTTATTATTATACTTATTCTATTATTACTATCCCTATTACTTTTGTCTCTATCCTTAATACTATTATTATTATCCTCATTACTATTATTATTATCGCTATGACTGTTATTATTATCCTTATTACTATTATTATTATCGCAATGACTGTTATTATTATCCTTATTCTATTATTACTATCCCTATTACTCTTCTCTTTATCCTTATAACTATTATTATTATCCTTATAACTATTATTATTACCCTTATTACTATTATTATTATCGCTATAACTATTATTATTATCCTTACTACTATTATTATTATCGATATGACTGTTATTATTATCCTTATTCTATTATTACTATCCCTATTACTCTTCTCTTTATCCTTATAACTATTATTATTATCCTTATAACTATTATTATTATCCTTATTACTATTATTATTATCGCTATGACTGTTATTATTATACTTATTCTATTATTACTATCCCTATTACTCTTGTCTTTATCCTGATAATTATTATTATTTCCCTTACTACAATTATTATTATCGCTATAACTATTATTATTATCCTTATTACTATTATTATTCGCACTATAACTATTATTATTATCCTTATTACTAATATTATTATTGCTATAACTGTTATTATTATCCTTATTACTATTATTATTAGCACTATAGCTATTATTATTATTATCGCTATGACTGTTATTATTATCCTTATTCTATTATTACTATCCCTATTACTCTTGTCTTTATCCTTATAACTATTATTATTATCCTTATTACTATTATTATTATTGCTATAACTATTATTATTATCCTTATTACTATTATTATTATCGCAATGACTGTTATTATTATCCTTATTCTATTATTACTATCCCTATTACTCTTGTCTTTATCCTGATATTTATTATTATTTCCCTTATTACTATTATTATTATCGCTATAACTGTTATTATTATCCTTATTACTAGTATTATTATCATTATAACTGTTATTATTATCCTTATTACTAGTATTATTATCTCTATAACTGTTATTGTTATCCTCATTACTATTATTATTATCGCTATGACTGTTATTATTATCCTTATTCTATTATTACTATCCCTATTACTCTTGTCTCTATCCTCATAACTATTATTATTATGCTTATTACTCTTATTGTTAGCACTATAACTATTATTATTATCCTTATTTCTATTATTATTATCGCTATGACTGTTATTTTTATACTTATTCTATTATTACTATCCCTATTACTCTTGTCTCTATCCTTATAACTATTATTATTATCCTCATTACTATTATTATTATCGTTATGACTGTTATTATTATACTTCTTCTATTATTACTATCCCTATTACTCTTGTCTTTATCCTGATAATTATTATTTTTTCCCTTATTACAATTATTATTATCGCTATAACTATTATGTTTATCCTTATTACTATTATTATTCGCACTATAACTATTATTATTATGCTTATTACTATTATTATTATCGCTATGACTGTTATTATTATACTTATTCTATTATTACTATCCCTATTACTCTTGTCTTTATCCTTATAACTATTATTGTTATGCTTATTACTATTATTGTTAGCACTATAACTATTATTATTATCCTTATTTCTATTATTATTATCGCTATGACTGTTATTATTATACTTATTCTATTATTACTATCCCTATTACTCTTGTCTTTATCCTTATAACTATTATTGTTATGCTTATTACTATTATTATTAGCACTAAAACTATTATTATTATCCTTATTACTATTATTATTATCGCTATGACTGTTATTATTATACTTATTCTATTATTACTATCCCTATTACTCTTGTCTCTATCCTCATAACTATTATTATTATCCTCATTACTATTATTATTATCGCTATGACTGTTATTATTATCCTTATTCTATTATTACTATCCCTATTACTCTTGTCTTTATCCTTATAACTATTATTATTATCGCAATGACTGTTATTATTATCCTTATTCTATTATTACTATCCCTATTACTCTTCTCTTTATCCTTATAACTATTATTATTATCCTTATTACTATTATTATTATCGCTATAACTATTATTATTATCCTTACTACTATTATTATTATCGATATGACTGTTATTATTATCCTTATTCTATTATTACTATCCCTATTACTCTTCTCTTTATCCTTATAACTATTATTATTATCCTTATAACTATTATTATTATCCTTATTACTATTATTATTATCGCTATGACTGTTATTATTATACTTATTCTATTATTACTATCCCTATTACTCTTGTCTTTATCCTGATAATTATTATTATTTCCCTTACTACAATTATTATTATCGCTATAACTATTATTATTATCCTTATTACTATTATTATTCGCACTATAACTATTATTATTATCCTTATTACTAATATTATTATTGCTATAACTGTTATTATTATCCTTATTACTATTATTATTAGCACTATAGCTATTATTATTATTATCGCTATGACTGTTATTATTATCCTTATTCTATTATTACTATCCCTATTACTCTTGTCTTTATCCTTATAACTATTATTATTATCCTTATTACTATTATTATTATTGCTATAACTATTATTATTATCCTTATTACTATTATTATTATCGCAATGACTGTTATTATTATCCTTATTCTATTATTACTATCCCTATTACTCTTGTCTTTATCCTGATATTTATTATTATTTCCCTTATTACTATTATTATTATCGCTATAACTGTTATTATTATCCTTATTACTAGTATTATTATCATTATAACTGTTATTATTATCCTTATTACTAGTATTATTATCTCTATAACTGTTATTGTTATCCTCATTACTATTATTATTATCGCTATGACTGTTATTATTATCCTTATTCTATTATTACTATCCCTATTACTCTTGTCTCTATCCTTATAACTATTATTATTGTCCTCATTACTATTATTATTATCGTTATGACTGTTATTATTATACTTCTTCTATTATTACTATCCCTATTACTCTTGTCTTTATCCTGATAATTATTATTTTTTCCCTTATTACAATTATTATTATCGCTATAACTATTATGTTTATCCTTATTACTATTATTATTCGCACTATAACTATTATTATTATGCTTATTACTATTATTATTATCGCTATGACTGTTATTATTATACTTATTCTATTATTACTATCCCTATTACTCTTGTCTTTATCCTTATAACTATTATTGTTATGCTTATTACTATTATTGTTAGCACTATAACTATTATTATTATCCTTATTTCTATTATTATTATCGCTATGACTGTTATTATTATACTTATTCTATTATTACTATCCCTATTACTCTTGTCTTTATCCTTATAACTATTATTGTTATGCTTATTACTATTATTATTAGCACTAAAACTATTATTATTATCCTTATTACTATTATTATTATCGCTATGACTGTTATTATTATACTTATTCTATTATTACTATCCCTATTACTCTTGTCTCTATCCTCATAACTATTATTATTATCCTCATTACTATTATTATTATCGCTATGACTGTTATTATTATCCTTATTCTATTATTACTATCCCTATTACTCTTGTCTTTATCCTTATAACTATTATTATTATCGCAATGACTGTTATTATTATCCTTATTCTATTATTACTATCCCTATTACTCTTCTCTTTATCCTTATAACTATTATTATTATCCTTATTACTATTATTATTATCGCTATAACTATTATTATTATCCTTACTACTATTATTATTATCGATATGACTGTTATTATTATCCTTATTCTATTATTACTATCCCTATTACTCTTCTCTTTATCCTTATAACTATTATTATTATCCTTATAACTATTATTATTATCCTTATTACTATTATTATTATCGCTATGACTGTTATTATTATACTTATTCTATTATTACTATCCCTATTACTCTTGTCTTTATCCTGATAATTATTATTATTTCCCTTACTACAATTATTATTATCGCTATAACTATTATTATTATCCTTATTACTATTATTATTCGCACTATAACTATTATTATTATCCTTATTACTAATATTATTATTGCTATAACTGTTATTATTATCCTTATTACTATTATTATTAGCACTATAGGTATTATTATTATTATCGCTATGACTGTTATTATTATCCTTATTCTATTATTACTATCCCTATTACTCTTGTCTTTATCCTTATAACTATTATTATTATCCTTATTACTATTATTATTATTGCTATAACTATTATTATTATCCTTATTACTATTATTATTATCGCAATGACTGTTATTATTATCCTTATTCTATTATTACTATCCCTATTACTCTTGTCTTTATCCTGATATTTATTATTATTTCCCTTATTACTATTATTATTATCGCTATAACTGTTATTATTATCCTTATTACTAGTATTATTATCATTATAACTGTTATTATTATCCTTATTACTAGTATTATTATCTCTATAACTGTTATTGTTATCCTCATTACTATTATTATTATCGCTATGACTGTTATTATTATACTTATTCTATTATTACTATCCCTATTACTCTTGTCTTTATCCTGATAATTATTATTATTTCCCTTACTACAATTATTATTATCGCTATAACTATTATTATTATCCTTATTACTATTATTATTCGCACTATAACTATTATTATTATCCTTATTACTAATATTATTATTGCTATAACTGTTATTATTATCCTTATTACTATTATTATTAGCACTATAGCTATTATTATTATTATCGCTATGACTGTTATTATTATCCTTATTCTATTATTACTATCCCTATTACTCTTGTCTTTATCCTTATAACTATTATTATTATCCTTATTACTATTATTATTATTGCTATAACTATTATTATTATCCTTATTACTATTATTATTATCGCAATGACTGTTATTATTATCCTTATTCTATTATTACTATCCCTATTACTCTTGTCTTTATCCTGATATTTATTATTATTTCCCTTATTACTATTATTATTATCGCTATAACTGTTATTATTATCCTTATTACTAGTATTATTATCATTATAACTGTTATTATTATCCTTATTACTAGTATTATTATCTCTATAACTGTTATTGTTATCCTCATTACTATTATTATTATCGCTATGACTGTTATTATTATCCTTATTCTATTATTACTATCACTATTACTCTTGTCTCTATCCTTATAACTATTATTATTATCCTCATTACTATTATTATTATCGTTATGACTGTTATTATTATACTTCTTCTATTATTACTATCCCTATTACTCTTGTCTTTATCCTGATAATTATTATTTTTTCCCTTATTACAATTATTATTATCGCTATAACTATTATGTTTATCCTTATTACTATTATTATTCGCACTATAACTATTATTATTATGCTTATTACTATTATTATTATCGCTATGACTGTTATTATTATACTTATTCTATTATTACTATCCCTATTACTCTTGTCTTTATCCTTATAACTATTATTGTTATGCTTATTACTATTATTGTTAGCACTATAACTATTATTATTATCCTTATTTCTATTATTATTATCGCTATGACTGTTATTATTATACTTATTCTATTATTACTATCCCTATTACTCTTGTCTTTATCCTTATAACTATTATTGTTATGTTTATTACTATTATTATTAGCACTAAGACTATTATTATTATCCTTATTACTATTATTATTATCGCTATGACTGTTATTATTATACTTATTCTATTATTACTATCCCTATTACTCTTGTCTCTATCCTCATAACTATTATTATTATCCTCATTACTATTATTATTATCGCTATGACTGTTATTATTATCCTTATTCTATTATTACTATCCCTATTACTCTTGTCTTTATCCTTATAACTATTATTATTATCGCAATGACTGTTATTATTATCCTTATTCTATTATTACTATCCCTATTACTCTTCTCTTTATCCTTATAACTATTATTATTATCCTTATTACTATTATTATTATCGCTATAACTATTATTATTATCCTTATTACTACTATTATTATCGCTATGACTGTTATTATTATCTTTATTCTATTATTACTATCCCTATTACTCTTGTCTTTATCCTTATAACTATTATTGTTATGCTTATTACTATTATTGTTAGCACTATAACTATTATTATTATCCTTATTTCTATTATTATTATCGCTATGACTGTTATTATTATACTTATTCTATTATTACTATCCCTATTACTCTTGTCTTTATCCTTATAACTATTATTGTTATGCTTATTACTATTATTATTAGCACTAAAACTATTATTATTATCCTTATTACTATTATTATTATCGCTATGACTGTTATTATTATACTTATTCTATTATTACTATCCCTATTACTCTTGTCTCTATCCTCATAACTATTATTATTATCCTTATTTCTATTATTATTATCGCTATGGCTGTTGTTATTATCCTTATTCTATTATTAGTATCCCTATTACTCTTGTCTTTATCCTGCTATTTGTTATTATTTCCCTTATTACTATTATTATTGTCGCTATAACTGTTATTATTATCCTTATTACTAGTATTATTAGCACTATAACTATTATGTTTATCCTTATTACTATTATTATTCGCACTATAACTATTATTATTATGCTTATTACTATTATTATTATCGCTATGACTGTTATTATTATACTTATTCTATTATTACTATCCCTATTACTCTTGTCTTTATCCTTATAACTATTATTGTTATGCTTATTACTATTATTGTTAGCACTATAACTATTATTATTATCCTTATTTCTATTATTATTATCGCTATGACTGTTATTATTATACTTATTCTATTATTACTATCCCTATTACTCTTGTCTTTATCCTGATAATTATTATTTTTTCCCTTATTACAATTATTATTATCGCTATAACTATTATGTTTATCCTTATTACTATTATTATTCGCACTATAACTATTATTATTATGCTTATTACTATTATTATTATCGCTATGACTGTTATTATTATACTTATTCTATTATTACTATCCCTATTACTCTTGTCTTTATCCTTATAACTATTATTGTTATGCTTATTACTATTATTGTTAGCACTATAACTATTATTATTATCCTTATTTCTATTATTATTATCGCTATGACTGTTATTATTATACTTATTCTATTATTACTATCCCTATTACTCTTGTCTTTATCCTTATAACTATTATTGTTATGCTTATTACTATTATTATTAGCACTAAAACTATTATTATTATCCTTATTACTATTATTATTATCGCTATGACTGTTATTATTATACTTATTCTATTATTACTATCCCTATTACTCTTGTCTCTATCCTCATAACTATTATTATTATCCTCATTACTATTATTATTATCGCTATGACTGTTATTATTATCCTTATTCTATTATTACTATCCCTATTACTCTTGTCTTTATCCTTATAACTATTATTATTATCCTTATTACTATTATTATTATCGCAATGACTGTTATTATTATCCTTATTCTATTATTACTATCCCTATTACTCTTCTCTTTATCCTTATAACTATTATTATTATCCTTATTACTATTATTATTATCGCTATAACTATTATTATTATCCTTATTACTACTATTATTATCGCTATGACTGTTATTATTATCTTTATTCTATTATTACTATCCCTATTACTCTTGTCTCTATCCTTATAACTATTATTATTATGCTTATTACTATTATTATTTGCACTATAACTATTATTATTATCCTTATTACTATTATTATTATCGCTATAACTATCATTATTATCCTTATTACTATTATTATTATCGCTATGACTGTTATTATTATGCTTATTCTACTATTACTATCCCTATTACTCTTGTCTCTATTCTTATAACTATTATTATTATGCTTATTACTATTATTATTATGCTTATTACTATTATTATTATCGCTATAACTATTATTATTATCCTTACTACTATTATTATTATCGCAATGACTGTTATTATTATCCTTATTCTATTATTACTATCCCTATTACTCTTGTCTTTATCCTTATAACGATTATTATTTCCCTTATTACTATTATTATTATCATTATAACTGTTATTATTATCGTTATTACTAGTATTATTATCTCTATAACTATTATTGTTATCCTCATTACTATTATTATTATCGCTATGACTGTTATTATTATCCTTATTCTATTATTACTATCCCTATTACTCTTGTCTCTATCCTTATAACTATTATTGTTATGCTTATTACTATTATTGTTAGCACTATAACTATTATTATTATCCTTATTTCTATTATTATTATCGCTATGACTGTTATTATTATACTTATTCTATTATTACTATCCCTATTACTCTTGTCTTTATCCTTATAACTATTATTGTTATGCTTATTACTATTATTATTAGCACTAAAACTATTATTATTATCCTTATTACTATTATTATTATCGCTATGACTGTTATTATTATACTTATTCTATTATTACTATCCCTATTAGTCTTGTCTCTATCCTCATAACTATTATTATTATCCTCATTACTATTATTATTATCGCTATGACTGTTATTATTATCCTTATTCTATTATTACTATCCCTATTACTCTTGTCTTTATCCTTATAACTATTATTATTATCCTTATTACTATTATTATTATCGCAATGACTGTTATTATTATCCTTATTCTATTATTACTATCCCTATTACTCTTCTCTTTATCCTTATAACTATTATTATTATCCTTATTACTATTATTATTATCGCTATAACTATTATTATTATCCTTATTACTACTATTATTATCGCTATGACTGTTATTATTATCTTTATTCTATTATTACTATCCCTATTACTCTTGTCTCTATCCTTATAACTATTATTATTATGCTTATTACTATTATTATTTGCACTATAACTATTATTATTATCCTTATTACTATTATTATTATCGCTATAACTATCATTATTATCCTTATTACTATTATTATTATCGCTATGACTGTTATTATTATGCTTATTCTACTATTACTATCCCTATTACTCTTGTCTCTATTCTTATAACTATTATTATTATGCTTATTACTATTATTATTATGCTTATTACTATTATTATTATCGCTATAACTATTATTATTATCCTTACTACTATTATTATTATCGCAATGACTGTTATTATTATCCTTATTCTATTATTACTATCCCTATTACTCTTGTCTTTATCCTTATAACTATTATTATTTCCCTTATTACTATTATTATTATCATTATAACTGTTATTATTATCGTTATTACTAGTATTATTATCTCTATAACTATTATTGTTATCCTCATTACTATTATTATTATCGCTATGACTGTTATTATTATCCTTATTCTATTATTACTATCCCTATTACTCTTGTCTCTATCCTTATAACTATTATTATTATGCTTATTACTATTATTGTTAGCACTATAACTATTATTATTATCCTTATTTCTATTATTATTATCGCTATGGCTGTTGTTATTATCCTTATTCTATTATTAGTATCCCTATTACTCTTGTCTTTATCCTGCTATTTGTTATTATTTCCCTTATTACTATTATTATTGTCGCTATAACTGTTATTATTATCCTTATTACTAGTATTATTAGCACTATAACTATTATGTTTATCCTTATTACTATTATTATTCGCACTATAACTATTATTATTATGCTTATTACTATTATTATTATCGCTATGACTGTTATTATTATACTTATTCTATTATTACTATCCCTATTACTCTTGTCTTTATCCTTATAACTATTATTATTATCCTTATTACTATTATTATTATCGCAATGACTGTTATTATTATCCTTATTCTATTATTACTATCCCTATTACTCTTCTCTTTATCCTTATAACTATTATTATTATCCTTATTACTATTATTATTATCGCTATAACTATTATTATTATCCTTATTACTACTATTATTATCGCTATGACTGTTATTATTATCTTTATTCTATTATTACTATCCCTATTACTCTTGTCTCTATCCTTATAACTATTATTATTATGCTTATTACTATTATTATTTGCACTATAACTATTATTATTATCCTTATTACTATTATTATTATCGCTATAACTATCATTATTATCCTTATTACTATTATTATTATCGCTATGACTGTTATTATTATGCTTATTCTACTATTACTATCCCTATTACTCTTGTCTCTATTCTTATAACTATTATTATTATGCTTATTACTATTATTATTATGCTTATTACTATTATTATTATCGCTATAACTATTATTATTATCCTTACTACTATTATTATTATCGCAATGACTGTTATTATTATCCTTATTCTATTATTACTATCCCTATTACTCTTGTCTTTATCCTTATAACGATTATTATTTCCCTTATTACTATTATTATTATCATTATAACTGTTATTATTATCGTTATTACTAGTATTATTATCTCTATAACTATTATTGTTATCCTCATTACTATTATTATTATCGCTATGACTGTTATTATTATCCTTATTCTATTATTACTATCCCTATTACTCTTGTCTCTATCCTTATAACTATTATTGTTATGCTTATTACTATTATTGTTAGCACTATAACTATTATTATTATCCTTATTTCTATTATTATTATCGCTATGACTGTTATTATTATACTTATTCTATTATTACTATCCCTATTACTCTTGTCTTTATCCTTATAACTATTATTGTTATGCTTATTACTATTATTATTAGCACTAAAACTATTATTATTATCCTTATTACTATTATTATTATCGCTATGACTGTTATTATTATACTTATTCTATTATTACTATCCCTATTACTCTTGTCTCTATCCTCATAACTATTATTATTATCCTCATTACTATTATTATTATCGCTATGACTGTTATTATTATCCTTATTCTATTATTACTATCCCTATTACTCTTGTCTTTATCCTTATAACTATTTTTATTATCCTTATTACTATTATTATTATCGCAATGACTGTTATTATTATCCTTATTCTATTATTACTATCCCTATTACTCTTCTCTTTATCCTTATAACTATTATTATTATCCTTATTACTATTATTATTATCGCTATAACTATTATTATTATCCTTATTACTACTATTATTATCGCTATGACTGTTATTATTATCTTTATTCTATTATTACTATCCCTATTACTCTTGTCTCTATCCTTATAACTATTATTATTATGCTTATTACTATTATTATTTGCACTATAACTATTATTATTATCCTTATTACTATTATTATTATCGCTATAACTATCATTATTATCCTTATTACTATTATTATTATCGCTATGACTGTTATTATTATGCTTATTCTACTATTACTATCCCTATTACTCTTGTCTCTATTCTTATAACTATTATTATTATGCTTATTACTATTATTATTATGCTTATTACTATTATTATTATCGCTATAACTATTATTATTATCCTTACTACTATTATTATTATCGCAATGACTGTTATTATTATCCTTATTCGATTATTACTATCCCTATTACTCTTGTCTTTATCCTTATAACTATTATTATTTCCCTTATTACTATTATTATTATCATTATAACTGTTATTATTATCGTTATTACTAGTATTATTATCTCTATAACTATTATTGTTATCCTCATTACTATTATTATTATCCTTATTTCTATTATTATTATCGCTATGGCTGTTGTTATTATCCTTATTCTATTATTAGTATCCCTATTACTCTTGTCTTTATCCTGCTATTTGTTATTATTTCCCTTATTACTATTATTATTGTCGCTATAACTGTTATTATTATCCTTATTACTAGTATTATTAGCACTATAACTATTATGTTTATCCTTATTACTATTATTATTCGCACTATAACTATTATTATTATCCTTATTACTATTATTATTATCGCTATGACTGTTATTATTATACTTATTCTATTATTACTATCCCTATTACTCTTGTCTTTATCCTGATAATTATTATTATTTCCCTTATTACAATTATTATCATCGCTATAACTATTATTATTATCCTTATTACTATTATTATTCCCACTATAACTATTATTATTATCCTTATTACTATTATTATTATTGCTATAACTGTTATTATTATCCTTATTACTATTATTATTAGCACTATAGCTATTATTATTATTATCGCTATGACTGTTATTATTATCCTTATTCTATTATTACTATCCCTATTACTCTTGTCTCTATCCTTATAACTATTATTATTATGCTTATTACTATTATTATTCGCACTATAACTATTATTATTATCCTTATTACTATTATTATAATCGCTATAACTATTATTATTATCCTTATTACTATTATTACTAGCACTATAACTATCATTATTATCCTTATTACTATTATTATTATCGCTATGACTGTTATTATTATGCTTATTCTACTATTACTATCCCTATTACTCTTGTCTCTATTCTTATAACTATTATTATTATGCTTATTACTATTATTATTATCGCTATAACTATTATTATTATCCTTACTACTATTATTATTATCGCTATGACTGTTATTATTATCCTTATTCTATTATTACTATCCCTATTACTCTTGTCTTTATCCTTATAACTATTATTATTTCCCTTATTACTATTATTATTATCGCTATAACTGTTATTATTATCCTTATTACTAGTATTATTAGCACTATAACTATTATGTTTATCCTTATTACTATTATTATACGCACTATAACTATTATTATTATCCTTATTACTATTATTATTATCGCTATGACTGTTATTATTATACTTATTCTATTATTACTATCCCTATTACTCTTGTATTTATCCTTATAACTATTATTGTTATGCTTATTACTATTATTGTTAGCACTATAACTATTATTATTATCCTTATTTCTATTATTATTATCGCTATGACTGTTATTATTATACTTATTCTATTATTACTATCCCTATTACTCTTGTCTTTATCCTTATAACTATTATTGTTATGCTTATTACTATTATTATTAGCACTAAAACTATTATTATTATCCTTATTACTATTATTATTATCGCTATGACTGTTATTATTATACTTATTCTATTATTACTATCCCTATTACTCTTGTCTCTATCCTTATAACTATTATTATTATCCTCATTACTATTATTATTATCGCTATGACTGTTATTATTATCCTTATTCTATTATTACTATCCCTATTACTCTTCTCTTTATCCTTATAACTATTATTATTATCCTTATTACTATCATTATTATCGCTATAACTATTATTATTATCCTTACTACTATTATTATTATCGCTATGACTGTTATTATTATACTTATTCTATTATTACTATCCCTATTACTCTTGTCTTTATCCTGATAATTATTATTATTTCCCTTATTACAATTATTATTATCGCTATAACTATTATTATTATCCTTATTACTATTATTATTCGCACTATAACTATTATTATTATCCTTATTACTAATATTATTATTGCTATAACTGTTATTATTATCCTTATTACTATTATTATTAGCACTATAGCTATTATTATTATTATCGCTATGACTGTTATTATTATCCTTATTCTATTATTACTATCCCTATTACTCTTGTCTTTATCCTTATAACTATTATTATTATCCTTATTACTATTATTATTATTGCTATAACTATTATTATTATCCTTATTACTATTATTATTATCGCAATGACTGTTATTATTATCCTTATTCTATTATTACTATCCCTATTACTTGTCTTTATCCTGATATTTATTATTATTTCCCTTATTACTATTATTATTATCGCTATAACTGTTATTATTATCCTTATTACTAGTATTATTATCATTATAACTGTTATTATTATCCTTATTTCTTTTATTATTATCGCTATGACTGTTATTATTATACTTATTCTATTATTACTATCCCTATTACTCTTGTCTTTATCCTTATAACTATTATTGTTATGCTTATTACTATTATTATTAGCACTAAAACTATTATTATTATCCTTATTACTATTATTATTATCGCTATGACTGATATTTTTATACTTATTCTATTATTACTATCCCTATTACTCTTGTCTTTATCCTGATAATTATTATTTTTTCCCTTATTACAATTATTATTATCGCTATAACTATTATGTTTATCCTTATTACTATTATTATTCGCACTATAACTATTATTATTATCCTTATTACTATTATTATTATCGCTATGACTGTTATTATTATCCTTATTCTATTATTACTATCCCTATTACTCTTCTCTTTATCCTTATAACTATTATTATTATCCTTATTACTATTATTATTATCGCTATAACTATTATTATTATGCTTATTACTATTATTATTATCGCTATAACTATTATTATTATCCTTACTACTATTATTATTATCGCAATGACTGTTATTATTATCCTTATTCTATTATTACTATCCCTATTACTCTTGTCTTTATCCTTATAACTATTATTATTTCCCTTATTACTATTATTATTTTTCGCTATAACTATTATTATTATCCTTATTACTATTATTACTAGCACTATAACTATCATTATTATCCTTATTACTATTATTATTATCGCTATGACTGTTATTATTATGCTTATTCTACTATTACTATCCCTATTACTCTTGTCTCTATTCTTATAACTATTATTATTATGCTTATTACTATTATTATTATCGCTATAACTATTATTATTATCCTTACTACTATTATTATTATCGCTATGACTGTTATTATTATCCATATTCTATTATTACTATCCCTATTACTCTTGTCTTTATCCGTATAACTATTATTATTTCCCTTATTACAATTATTATTATCGCTATAACTATTATTATTATCCTTATTACTATTATTATTCGCACTATAACTATTATTATTATCCTTATTACTATTATTATTATTGCTATAACTGTTATTATTATCCTTATTACTATTATTATTAGCACTATAGCTATTATTATTATTATCGCTATGACTGTTATTATTATCCTTATTACTAGTATTATTAGCACTATAACTATTATGTTTATCCTTATTACTATTATTATTCGCACTATAACTATTATTATTATGCTTATTACTATTATTATTATCGCTATGACTGTTATTATTATACTTATTCTATTATTACTATCCCTATTACTCTTGTCTTTATCCTTATAACTATTATTGTTATGCTTATTACTATTATTGTTAGCACTATAACTATTATTATTATCCTTATTTCTATTATTATTATCGCTATGACTGTTATTATTATACTTATTCTATTATTACTATCCCTATTACTCTTGTCTTTATCCTTATAACTATTATTGTTATGCTTATTACTATTATTATTAGCACTAAAACTATTATTATTATCCTTATTACTATTATTATTATCGCTATGACTGTTATTATTATACTTATTCTATTATTACTATCCCTATTACTCTTGTCTCTATCCTCATAACTATTATTATTATCCTCATTACTATTATTATTATCGCTATGACTGTTATTATTATCCTTATTCTATTATTACTATCCCTATTACTCTTGTCTTTATCCTTATAACTATTATTATTATCCTTATTACTATTATTATTATCGCAATGACTGTTATTATTATCCTTATTCTATTATTACTATCCCTATTACTCTTCTCTTTATCCTTATAACTATTATTATTATCCTTATTACTATTATTATTATCGCTATAACTATTATTATTATCCTTATTACTACTATTATTATCGCTATGACTGTTATTATTATCTTTATTCTATTATTACTATCCCTATTACTCTTGTCTCTATCCTTATAACTATTATTATTATGCTTATTACTATTATTATTTGCACTATAACTATTATTATTATCCTTATTACTATTATTATTATCGCTATAACTATCATTATTATCCTTATTACTATTATTATTATCGCTATGACTGTTATTATTATGCTTATTCTACTATTACTATCCCTATTACTCTTGTCTCTATTCTTATAACTATTATTATTATGCTTATTACTATTATTATTATGCTTATTACTATTATTATTATCGCTATAACTATTATTATTATCCTTAGTACTATTATTATTATCGCAATGACTGTTATTATTATCCTTATTCTATTATTACTATCCCTATTACTCTTGTCTTTATCCTTATAACTATTATTATTTCCCTTATTACTATTATTATTATCATTATAACTGTTATTATTATCGTTATTACTAGTATTATTATCTCTATAACTATTATTGTTATCCTCATTACTATTATTATTATCGCTATGACTGTTATTATTATCCTTATTCTATTATTACTATCCCTATTACTCTTGTCTCTATCCTTATAACTATTATTATTATGCTTATTACTATTATTGTTAGCACTATAACTATTATTATTATCCTTATTTCTATTATTATTATCGCTATGGCTGTTGTTATTATCCTTATTCTATTATTAGTATCCCTATTACTCTTGTCTTTATCCTGCTATTTGTTATTATTTCCCTTATTACTATTATTATTGTCGCTATAACTGTTATTATTATCCTTATTACTAGTATTATTAGCACTATAACTATTATGTTTATCCTTATTACTATTATTATTCGCACTATAACTATTATTATTATCCTTATTACTATTATTATTATCGCTATGACTGTTATTATTATACTTATTCTATTATTACTATCCCTATTACTCTTGTCTTTATCCTGATAATTATTATTATTTCCCTTATTACAATTATTATCATCGCTATAACTATTATTATTATCCTTATTACTATTATTATTCGCACTATAACTATTATTATTATCCTTATTACTATTATTATTATTGCTATAACTGTTATTATTATCCTTATTACTATTATTATTAGCACTATAGCTATTATTATTATTATCGCTATGACTGTTATTATTATCCTTATTCTATTATTACTATCCCTATTACTCTTGTCTCTATCCTTATAACTATTATTATTATGCTTATTACTATTATTATTCGCACTATAACTATTATTATTATCCTTATTACTATTATTATAATCGCTATAACTATTATTATTATCCTTATTACTATTATTACTAGCACTATAACTATCATTATTATCCTTATTACTATTATTATTATCGCTATGACTGTTATTATTATGCTTATTCTACTATTACTATCCCTATTACTCTTGTCTCTATTCTTATAACTATTATTATTATGCTTATTACTATTATTATTATCGCTATAACTATTATTATTATCCTTACTACTATTATTATTATCGCTATGACTGTTATTATTATCCTTATTCTATTATTACTATCCCTATTACTCTTGTCTTTATCCTTATAACTATTATTATTTCCCTTATTACTATTATTATTATCGCTATAACTGTTATTATTATCCTTATTACTAGTATTATTAGCACTATAACTATTATGTTTATCCTTATTACTATTATTATACGCACTATAACTATTATTATTATCCTTATTACTATTATTATTATCGCTATGACTGTTATTATTATACTTATTCTATTATTACTATCCCTATTACTCTTGTATTTATCCTTATAACTATTATTGTTATGCTTATTACTATTATTGTTAGCACTATAACTATTATTATTATCCTTATTTCTATTATTATTATCGCTATGACTGTTATTATTATACTTATTCTATTATTACTATCCCTATTACTCTTGTCTTTATCCTTATAACTATTATTGTTATGCTTATTACTATTATTATTAGCACTAAAACTATTATTATTATCCTTATTACTATTATTATTATCGCTATGACTGTTATTATTATACTTATTCTATTATTACTATCCCTATTACTCTTGTCTCTATCCTTATAACTATTATTATTATCCTCATTACTATTATTATTATCGCTATGACTGTTATTATTATCCTTATTCTATTATTACTATCCCTATTACTCTTGTCTTTATCCTTATAACTATTATTATTATCCTTATTACTATTATTATTATCGCTATAACTATTATTATTATCCTTATTACTATTATTATTATCGCAATGACTGTTATTATTATCCTTATTCTATTATTACTATCCCTATTACTCTTCTCTTTATCCTTATAACTATTATTATTATCCTTATTACTATCATTATTATCGCTATAACTATTATTATTATCCTTACTACTATTATTATTATCGCTATGACTGTTATTATTATACTTATTCTATTATTACTATCCCTATTACTCTTGTCTTTATCCTGATAATTATTATTATTTCCCTTATTACAATTATTATTATCGCTATAACTATTATTATTATCCTTATTACTATTATTATTCGCACTATAACTATTATTATTATGATTATTACTAATATTATTATTGCTATAACTGTTATTATTATCCTTATTACTATTATTATTAGCACTATAGCTATTATTATTATTATCGCTATGACTGTTATTATTATCCTTATTCTATTATTACTATCCCTATTACTCTTGTGTCTATCCTTATAACTATTATTATTATCCTCATTACTATTATTATTATCGCTATGACTGTTATTATTATCCTTATTCTATTATTACTATCCCTATTACTCTTGTCTCTATCCTTATAACTATTATTATTATCCTTATTACTATTATTATTATCGCTATAACTATTATTATTATCCTTATTACTATTATTATTATCGCAATGACTGTTATTATTATCCTTATTCTATTATTACTATCCCTATTACTCTTCCCTTTATCCTTATAACTATTATAATTATCCATATAACTATTCTTATTATCCTTATTACTATTATTATTATCGCTATGACTGTTATTATTATCCTTATTCTATTATTACTATCCCTATTACTCTTCTCTTTATCTTTATAACTATTATTATTATCCTTATAACTATTATTATTATCCTTATTACTATTATTATTATCGTTATGACTGTTATTATTATCCTTATTCTATTATTACTATCCCTATTACTCCTCTCTTTATCCTTATAACAATTATTATTATCCTTATTACTATTATTATTATCCTTACTACTATTATTATTATCCTTATTCTATTATTACTATCCCTATTACTCTTGTCTCTATCCTTATAACTATTATTGTTATACTTATTACTATTATTATTAGCACTATAACTATTATTATTATCCTTATTCTATTATTACTATCCCTATTACTCTTCTCTTTATCTTTATAACTATTATTATTATCCTTATAACTATTATTATTATCCTTATTACTATTATTATTATCGCTATAACTATTATTATTATCCTTATTTCTATTATTATTATCGCAATGACTGTTATAATTATACTTCTTCTATTATCACTATCCCTATTACTCTTGTCTTTATCCTGATATTTATTATTATTTCCCTTATTACTATTATTATTATCGCTATAACTGTTATTATTATCCTTATTACTAGTATTATTAGCACTATAACTATTATGTTTATCCTTATTACTATTATTATTCGCACTATAACTATTATTATTATCCTTATTACTATTATTATTATCGCTATGACTGTTATTATTATCCTTATTCTAATATTATTATCCCTACTACTCTTGTCTTTATCCTTATAACTATTATTGTTATGCTTATTACTATTATTAAAAGCACTAAAACTATTATTATTATCCTCATTACTATTATTATTATCGCTATGACTGTTATTATTATACTTATTCTATTATTACTATCCCTATTACTCTTGTCTCTATCCTTATAACTATTATTATTATCCTCATTACTATTATTATTATCGCTATGACAGTTATTATTATCCTTATTCTATTATTACTATCCCTATTACTCTTGTCTTTATCCTTATAAGTATTATTATTATCCTTATTACTATTATTATTATCGCTATAACTATTATTATTATCCTTATTACTATTATTATTATCGCAATGACTGTTATTATTATCCTTATTCTATTATTACTATCCCTATTACTCTTCTCTTTATCCTTATAACTATTATTATTATCCTTATAACTATTATTATTACCCTTATTACTATTATTATTATCGCTTTAACTATTATTAATATCCTTACTACTATTATTATTATCGCTATGACTGTTATTATTATCCTTATTCTATTATTACTATCCCTATTACTCTTCTCTTTATCCTTATAACTATTATTATTATACTTATATGTTAGCGTCAATGTATTTTGGAGGGTCGTCGAGGGCAATTAGCCGATGCTATTTCGCCTTTGAACGATTTATGACAGGGATAGACTGCGTGAGATCTGAACGAAAGGTTGTTTATGAGTGTCCAAGTGAGGCGACAGACGATGGCGATTGACTCGCAGTCATATGGCTATCGGATGTCGCAGGACTGTTTGTTGTCAGTTTGTAAGACTGTGGAAAAGGCAGGCAGTTTGTTATTGCATGGCCTGAATGAAAAGGAACGTTGTTCCTGAAGGATCTGGCCACGGAGTGGGGAAGGCAAGAATGCCTTCGGGTAAGAGGACTAAGTTTGACCTCTTGGCACTTACCCCAGAACCTGAAAGGAATAAACATCGTGTGCGAGAAAATTAGATAGAGTTTTCTAACATATAACTATTATTATTATCCTTATTACTATTATTATTATCGCTATGACTGTTATTATTATACTTCTTCTATTATTACTATCCCTACTACTCTTGTCTTTATCCTGATATTTATTATTATTTCCCTTATTACTATTATTATTATCGCTATAACTGTTATTATCATCCTTATTACTAGTATTATTAGCACTATAACTATTACGTTTATCCTTATTACTATTATTATTCGCACTATAACTATTATTATTATCCTTATTACTATTATTATTATCGCTATACTATTATTATTATCCTTATTACTATTATTATTATAGCTATGACTGTTATTATTATACTTATTCTATTATTACTATCCCTATTACTCTTGTATTTATCCTGATATTTATTATTATTTCCCTTATTACTATTATTATTATCGCTATAACTGTTATTATTATAATTATTACTACTATTATTAGCACTATAACTATTATGTTTATCCTTATTACTATTATTATTATTGCTATAACTGTTATTATTATCCTTATTCTATTATTACTATCCCTATTACTCTTGTGTCTATCCTTATAACTATTATTATTATCCTCATTACTATTATTATTATCGCTATGACTGTTATTATTATCCTTATTCTATTATTACTATCCCTATTACTCTTGTCTCTATCCTTATAACTATTATTATTATCCTTATTACTATTATTATTATCCTTATTACTATTATTATTATCGCTATAACTATTATTATTATCCTTATTACTATTATTATTATCGCAATGACTGTTATTATTATCCTTATTCTATTATTACTATCCCTATTACTCTTCTCTTTATCCTTATAACTATTATAATTATCCATATAACTATTCTTATTATCCTTATTACTATTATTATTATCGCTATGACTGTTATTATTATCCTTATTCTATTATTACTATCCCTATTACTCTTCTCTTTATCTTTATAACTATTATTATTATCCTTATAACTATTATTATTATCCTTATTACTATTATTATTATCGTTATGACTGTTATTATTATCCTTATTCTATTATTACTATCCCTATTACTCCTCTCTTTATCCTTATAACAATTATTATTATCCTTATTACTATTATTATTATCCTTACTACTATTATTATTATCCTTATTCTATTATTACTATCCCTATTACTCTTGTCTCTATCCTTATAACTATTATTATTATACTTATTACTATTATTATTAGCACTATAACTATTATTATTATCCTTATTCTATTATTACTATCCCTATTACTCTTCTCTTTATCTTTATAACTATTATTATTATCCTTATAACTATTATTATTATCCTTATTACTATTATTATTATCGCTATAACTATTATTATTATCCTTATTTCTATTATTATTATCGCAATGACTGTTATAATTATACTTCTTCTATTATCACTATCCCTATTACTCTTGTCTTTATCCTGATATTTATTATTATTTCCCTTATTACTATTATTATTATCGCTATAACTGTTATTATTATCCTTATTACTAGTATTATTAGCACTATAACTATTATGTTTATCCTTATTACTATTATTATTCGCACTATAACTATTATTATTATCCTTATTACTATTATTATTATCGCTATGACTGTTATTATTATACTTATTCTATTATTGCTATCCCTATTACTCTTGTCTTTATCCTTATAACTATTATTGTTATGCTTATTACTATTATTATTAGCACTAAAACTATTATTATTATCCTTATTACTATAATTATTATCGCTATGACTGTTATTATTATCCTTATTACTATTATTACTAGCACTATAACTATTATTATTATCCTTATTACTATTATTATTATCGCTATGACTGTTATTATTATCCTTATTCTATTATTACTATCCCTATTACTCTTGTCTTTATCCTTATAAGTATTATTATTATCGTTATTACTATTATTATTATCGCTATAACTATTATTATTATCCTTATTACTATTATTATTATCGCAATGACTGTTATTATTATCCTTAGTCTATTATTACTATCCCTATTACTCTTCTCTTTATCCTTATAACTATTATTATTATCCTTATAACTATTATTATTACCCTTATTACTATTATTATTATCGCTATACCTATTATTATTATCCTTACTACTATTATTATTATCGCTATGACTGTTATTATTATCCTTATTCTATTATTACTATCCCTATTACTCTTCTCTTTATCCTTATAACTATTATTGTTATGCTTATTACTATTATTATTAGCACTAAAACTATTATTATTATCCTTATTACTATTATTATTATCCTTACTACTATTATTATTATCGCTATGACTGTTATTATTATCCTTATTCTATTATTACTATCCCTATTACTCTTCTCTTTATCCTTATAACTATTATTATTATCCTTATTACTAGTATTATTATCTCTATAACTATTATTGTTATCCTCATTACTATTATTATTATCGCTATGACTGTTATTATTATCCTTATTCTATTATTACTATCCCTATTACTCTTGTCTCTATCCTTATAACTATTATTATTATGCTTATTACTATTATTATTAGCACTATAACTATTATTATTATCCTTATTTCTATTATTATTATCGCTATGACTGTTATTATTATCCTTATTCTATTATTACTATCCCTATTACTCTTCTCTTTATCCCTATAACTATTATTATTATCCTTATAACTATTATTATTATCCTTATTACTAGTATTATTATCTCTATAACTATTATAGTTATCCTCATTACTATTATTATTATCGCTTTGACTGTTATTATTATCCTTATTCTATTATTACTGTCCCTATTACTCTTGTCTCTATCCTTATAACTATTATTATTATCCTCATTACTTTTATTATTATCGCTATGACTGTTATTATTATCCTTATTCTATTATTACTATCCCTATTACTCTTGTCTTTATGCTTATAACTATGATTATTATCCTTATTACTATTATTATTATCGCTATAACTATTATTATTATCCTTATTACTATTATTATTATCGCAATGACTGTTATTATTATCCTTATTCTATTATTACTATCCCTATTACTCTTCTCTTTATCCTTATAACTATTATTATTATCCTTATTACTATTATTATTATCGCTATAACTATTATTATTATTCTTACTACTATTATTATTATCGCTATGACTGTTATTATTATCCTTATTCTATTATTGCTATCCATATTACTCTTCTCTTTATCTTTATAACTATTATTATTATCCTTATAACTATTATTATTATCCTTATTACTATTATTATTATCGCTATGACTGTTATTATTATCCTTATTCTATTATTACTATCCCTATTACTCTTGTCTTTATCCTTATAACTATTATTATTTCCCTTATTGCTATTATTATTATCATTATAACTGTTATTATCATCCTTATTACTAGTATTATTATCTCTATAACTATGATTGTTATCCTCATTACTATTATTATTATCGCTATAACTATTATTATTATCCTTATTTCTATTATTATTATCGCTATAACTATTATTATTATCCTTATTACTATTATTACTAGCACTATAACTATTATTATTATCCTTGTTACTATTAGTATTATCGCTATGGCTGTTATTATTATGCTTATTCTACTATTACTATCCCTATTACTCTTGTCTTTATCCTGATAATTATTATTATTTCCCTTATTACAATTATTATTATCGCTATAACTATTATTATTATCCTTATTACTATTATTATTCGCACTATAACTATTATTATTATCCTTATTACTATTATTATTATTGCTATAACTGTTATTATTATCCTTATTCTATTATTACTATCCCTATTACTCTTGTCTCTATCCTTATAACTATTATTATTATGCTTATTACTATTATTGTTAGCACTATAACTATTATTATTATCCTTATTTCTATTATTATTATCGCTATGACTGTTATTATTATACTTATTCTATTATTACTATCCCTATTACTCTTCTCTTTATCCCTATAACTATTATTATTATCCTTATTACTAGTATTATTATCCTTATTACTAGTATTATTATCTCTATAACTATTATTATTATCCTTATTACTATTATTATTATCGCTATAACTATTATTATTATCCTTATTACTATTATTACTAGCACTATAACTATTATTATTATCCTTGTTACTATTATTATTATCGCTATGACTGTTATTATTATGCTTATTCTACTATTACTATCCCTATTACTCTTGTCTTTATCCTGATATTTATTATTATTTCCCTTATTACTATTATTATTATCGCTATAACTGTTATTATTATCCTTATTACTAGTATTATTAGCACTATAACTATTATGTTTATCCTTATTACTATTATTATTCTCACTATAACTATTATTATTATCCTTATTACTATTATTATTGTCGCTATGACTTTTATTATTATACATATTCTATTATTACTATCCCTATTACTCTTGTCTTTATCCTTATAACTATTATTGTTATGCTTATTACTATTATTATTAGCACCAAAACTATTATTATTATCCTTATTACTATAATTATTATCGCTATGACTGTTATTATTATCCTTACTACTATTATTACTAGCACTATAACTATTATTATTATCCTTATTACTATTAGTATTATCCTTATTACTATTATTATTATCGCTATAACTATTATTATTATTCTTACTACTATTATTATTATCGCTATGACTGTTGTTATTATCCTTATTCTATTATTACTATCCCTATTACTCTTCTCTTTATCTTTATAACTATTATTATTATCCTTATAACTATTATTATTATCCTTATTACTATTATTATTATCGCTATGACTGTTATTATTATCCTTATTCTATTATTACTATCCCTATTACTCTTGTCTCTATCCTTATAACTATTATTATTATGCTTATTACTATTGTTATTAGCACTATAACTATTATTATTATCCTTATTTCTATTATTATTATCGCTATGACTGTTATTATTGTCCTTATTCTATTATTACTATCCCTATTACTCTTCTCTTTATCCCTATAACTATTATTATTATCCTTATAACTATTATTATTATCCTTATTACTAGTATTATTATCTCTATAACTATTATAGTTATCCTCATTACTATTATTATTATCGCTATGACTGTTTTTATTATCCTTATTCTATTATTACTATCCCTATTACTCTTGTCTCTATCCTTATAACTATTATTATTATGCTTATTACTATTATTATTCGCACTATAACTATTATTATTATCCTTATTACTATTATTATTATCGCTATAACTATTATTATTATCCTTATTACTATTATTACTAGCACTATAACTATTATTATTATCCTTGTTACTATTAGTATTATCGCTATGACTGTTATTATTATGCTTATTCTACTATTACTATCCCTATTACTCTTGTCTTTATCCTTATAACTATTATTATTTCCCTTATTACTATTATTATTATCATTATAACTGTTATTATTATCCTTATTACTAGTATTATTATCTCTATAACTATTATTGTTATCCTCATTACTATTATTATTATCGCTATGACTGTTATTATTATCCTTATTCTATTATTACTATCCCTATTACTCTTGTCTCTATCCTTATAACCATTATTATTATGCTTATTACTATTATTATTAGCACTATAACTATTATTATTATCCTTATTTCTATTATTATTATCGCAATGACTGTTATTATTATACTTCTTCTATTATTACTATCCCTATTACTCTTGTCTTTATCCTGATATTTATTATTATTTCCCTTATTACTATTATTATTATCGCTATAACTGTTATTATTATCCTTATTACTAGTACTATTAGCACTATAACTACTATGTTTATCCTTATTACTATTATTATTCTCACTATAACTATTATTATTATCCTTATTACTATTATTATTATCGCTATGACTGTTATTATTATACTTATTCTATTATTAATATCCCTATTACTCTTCTCTTTATCTTTATAACTATTATTATTATCCTTATAACTATTATTATTATCCTTATTACTATTATTATTATCGCTATGACTGTTATTATTATCCTTATTCTATTATTACTATCCCTATTACTCCTCTCTTTATCCTTATAACAATTATTATTATCCTTATTACTATTATTATTATCCTTACTACTATTATTATTATCGCTATGACTGTTATTATTATCCTTATTCTATTATTACTATCCCTATTACACTTCTCTTTATCCTTACAACTATTATTATTATCCTTATTACTAGTATTATTATCTCTATAACTATTATTGTTATCCTCATTACTATTATTATTATCGCTATGACTGTTATTATTATCCTTATTCTATTATTACTATCCCTATTACTCTTGTCTCTATCCTTATAACTATTATTATTATGCTTATTACTATTATTATTAGCACTATAACTATTATTATTATCCTTATTTCTATTATTATTATCGCTATGACTGTTATTATTATCCTTATTCTATTATTACTATCCCTATTACTCTTGTCTCTATCCTTATAACTATTATTATTATACTTATTACTATTATTATTAGCACTATAACTATTATTATTATCCTTATTTCTATTATTATTATCGCTATGACTGTTATTATTATCCTTATTCTATTATTACTATCTCTATTGCTCTTGTCTTTATCCTTATAACTATTATTATTATCCTTGTCAGTATTATTATTATTATCGCTATAACTATTATTGTTATCCTCATTACTATTATTATTATCGCTATGACTGTTATTATTATCCTTATTCTATTATTACTATCCCTATTACTCTTGTCTTTATCCTTATAACTATTATTGTTATGCTTATTACTATTATTATTAGCACTAAAACTACTATTATTATCCTTATTACTATAATTATTATCGCTATGACTGTTATTATTATCCTTACTACTATTATTACTAGCACTATAACTATTATTATTATCCTTATTACTATTAGTATTATCGCTATGACTGTTATTATTATGCATATTCTACTATTACTATCCCTATTACTCTTGTCTTTATCCTTATAACTATTATTATTTCCCTTATTACTATTATTATTATCATTATAACTGTTATTATTATCCTTATTACTAGTATTATTATCTCCATAACTATTATTGTTATCCTCATTACTATTATTATTATCGCTATGACTGTTATTATTATCCTTATTCTATTATTACTATCCCTATTACTCTTGTCTCTATCCTTATAACTATTATTATTATGCTTATTACTATTATTATTAGCACTATAACTATTATTATTATCCTTATTTCTATTATTATTATCGCTATGACTGTTATTATTATCTTTATTCTATTATTACTATCCCTATTACTCTTGTCTCTATCCTTATAACTATTATTATTATGCTTATTACTACTATTATTTGCACTATAACTATTATTATTATCCTTATTACTATTATTATTATCGCTATAACTATCATTATTATCCTTATTACTATTATTATTATCGCTATGACTGTTATTGTTCTGCTTATTCTACTATTACTATCCCTATTACTCTTGTCCCTATTCTTATAACTATTATTATTATGCTTATTACTATTATTATTATCGCTATAACTATTATTATTATCCTTACTACTATTATTATTATCGCTATGACTGTTATTATTATCCTTATTCTATTATTACTATCCCTATTACTCTTGTCTTTATCCTTATAACTATTATTATTTCCCTTATTACTATTATTATTATCATTATAACTGTTATTATTATCGTTATTACTAGTATTATTATCTCTATAACTATTATTGTTATCCTCATTACTATTATTATTATCGCTATGACTGTTATTATTATCCTTATTCTATTATTACTATCCCTATTACTCTTGTCTCTATCCTTATAACTATTATTATTATCCTTATTACTATTATTATTATCGCTATGACTGTTATTATTATACTTATTCTATTATTACTAGCACTATAACTATCATTATTATCCTTATTACTATTATTATTATCGCTATGACTGTTATTATTATGCTTATTCTACTATTACTATCCCTATTACTCTTGTCTCTATTCTTATAACTATTATTATTATGCTTATTACTATTATTATTATCGCTATAACTATTATTATTATCCTTACTACTATTATTATTATCGCTATGACTGTTATTATTATCCTTATTCTATTATTACTATCCCTATTACTCTTGTCTTTATCCTTATAACTATTATTATTTCCCTTATTACTATTATTATTATCGCTATAACTGTTATTATTATCCTTATTACTAGTATTATTAGCACTATAACTATTATGTTTATCCTTATTACTATTATTATTGGCACTATAACTATTATTATTATCCTTATTACTATTATTATTATCGCTATGACTGTTATTATTATACTTATTCTATTATTACTATCCCTATTACTCTTGTCTTTATCCTTATAACTATTATTATTATGCTTATTACTATTATTGTTAGCGCTATAACTATTATTATTATCCTTATTTCTATTATTATTATCGCTATGACTGTTATTATTATACTTATTCTATTATTACTATCCCTATTACTCTTGTCTTTATCCTTATAACTATTATTGTTATGCTTATTACTATTATTATTAGCACTAAAACTATTATTATTATCCTTATTACTATTATTATTATCGCTATGACTGTTATTATTATACTTATTCTATTATTACTATCCCTATTACTCTTGTCTGTATCCTTATAACTATTATTATTATCCTCATTACTATTATTATTATCGCTATGACTGTTATTATTATCCTTATTCTATTATTACTATCCCTATTACTCTTGTCTTTATCCTTATAACTATTATTATTATCCTTATTACTATTATTATTATCGCTATGACTGTTATTATTATACTTATTCTATTATTACTATCCCTATTACTCTTGTTTTTATCCTTATAACTTTTATTGTTATGCTTATTACTATTATTATTAGCACTAAAACTATTATTATTATCCTTATTACTATTATTATTATCGCTATGACTGTTATTATTATACTTCTTCTATTATTACTATCCCTACTACTCTTGTCTCTATCCTTATAACTATTATTATTATCCTCATTACTATTATTATTATCGCTATGACTGTTATTATTATCCTTATTCTATTATTACTATCCCTATTACTCTTGTCTTTATCCTTATAAGTATTATTATTATCCTTATTACTATTATTATTATCGCTATAACTATTATTATTATCCTTATTACTATTATTATTATCGCTATACTATTATTATTATCCTTATTACTATTATTATTATCGCAATGACTGCCATTATTATCCCTATTCTATTATTACTATCCCTATTACTCTTCTCTTTATCCTTATAACAATTATTATTATCCTTATTACTATTATTATTATCGCTATAACTATTATTATTATCCTTATTACTATTATTATTATCGCTATGACTGTTATTATTATACTTATTCTATTATTACTAGCACTATAACTATCATTATTATCCTTATTACTATTATTATTATCGCTATGACTGTTATTATTATGCTTATTCTACTATTACTATCCCTATTACTCTTGTCTCTATTCTTATAACTATTATTATTATGCTTATTACTATTATTATTATCGCTATAACTATTATTATTATCCTTACTACTATTATTATTATCGCTATGACTGTTATTATTATCCTTATTCTATTATTACTATCCCTATTACTCTTGTCTTTATCCTTATAACTATTATTATTTCCCTTATTACTATTATTATTATCGCTATAACTGTTATTATTATCCTTATTACTAGTATTATTAGCACTATAACTATTATGTTTATCCTTATTACTATTATTATTCGCACTATAACTATTATTATTATCCTTATTACTATTATTATTATCGCTATGACTGTTATTATTATACTTATTCTATTATTACTATCCCTATTACTCTTGTCTTTATCCTTATAACTATTATTATTATGCTTATTACTATTATTGTTAGCACTATAACTATTATTATTATCCTTATTTCTATTATTATTATCGCTATGACTGTTATTATTATACTTATTCTATTATTACTATCCCTATTACTCTTGTCTTTATCCTTATAACTATTATTGTTATGCTTATTACTATTATTATTAGCACTAAAACTATTATTATTATCCTTATTACTATTATTATTATCGCTATGACTGTTATTATTATACTTATTCTATTATTACTATCCCTATTACTCTTGTCTGTATCCTTATAACTATTATTATTATCCTCATTACTATTATTATTATCGCTATGACTGTTATTATTATCCTTATTCTATTATTACTATCCCTATTACTCTTGTCTTTATCCTTATAACTATTATTATTATCCTTATTACTATTATTATTATCGCTATGACTGTTATTATTATACTTATTCTATTATTACTATCCCTATTACTCTTGTTTTTATCCTTATAACTTTTATTGTTATGCTTATTACTATTATTATTAGCACTAAAACTATTATTATTATCCTTATTACTATTATTATTATCGCTATGACTGTTATTATTATACTTCTTCTATTATTACTATCCCTACTACTCTTGTCTCTATCCTTATAACTATTATTATTATCCTCATTACTATTATTATTATCGCTATGACTGTTATTATTATCCTTATTCTATTATTACTATCCCTATTACTCTTGTCTTTATCCTTATAAGTATTATTATTATCCTTATTACTATTATTATTATCGCTATAACTATTATTATTATCCTTATTACTATTATTATTATCGCTATACTATTATTATTATCCTTATTACTATTATTATTATCGCAATGACTGCCATTATTATCCCTATTCTATTATTACTATCCCTATTACTCTTCTCTTTATCCTTATAACAATTATTATTATCCTTATTACTATTATTATTATCGCTATAACTATTATTATTATCCTTATTACTATTATTACTAGCACTATAACTATTATTATTATCCTTATTACTATTATTATTATCGCAATGACTGTTATTATTATCCTTATTCTATTATTACTATCCCTATTACTCTTCTCTTTATCCTTATAACTATTATTATTATCCTTATTACTATCAATATTATCGCTATAACTATTATTATTATCCTTACTACTATTATTATTATCGCTATGACTGTTATTATTATCCTTATTTTATTATTACTATCCCTATTACTCTTGTCTTTATCCTTATAACTATTATTATTTCCCTTATTACTATTATTATTATCGCTATAACTGTTATTATTATCCTTATTACTAGTATTATTAGCACTATAACTATTATGTTTATCCTTATTACTATTATTATTCGCACTATAACTATTATTATTATACTTATTCTATTATTACTATCCCTATTACTCTTGTCTTTATCCTTATAACTATTATTGTTATGCTTATTACTATTATTGTTAGCACTATAACTATTATTATTATCCTTATTTCTATCATTATTATCGCTATGACTGTTATTATTATACTTATTCTATTATTACTATCCCTATTACTCTTGTCTTTATCCTTATAACTATTATTGTTATGCTTATTACTATTATTATTAGCACTAAAACTATTATTATTATCCTTATTACTATTATTATTATCGCTATGACTGTTATTATTATACATATTCTATTATTACTATCCCTATTACTCTTGTCTCTATCCTTATAACTATTATTATTATCCTCATTACTATTATTATTATCGCTATGACTGTTATTATTATCCTTATTCTATTATTACTATCCCTATTACTCTTGTGTTTATACTTATAACTATTATTATTATCCTTATTACTATTCTTATTATCGCTATAACTATTATTATTATCCTTATTACTATTATTATTATCGCAATGACTGTTATTATTATCCTTATTCTATTATTACTATCCCTATTACTCTTCTCTTTATCCTTATAACTATTATTATTATCCTTATTACTATTATTATTATCGCTATGACTGTTATTATTATCTTTATTCTATTATTACTATCCCTATTACTCTTGTCTCTATCCTTATAACTATTATTATTATGCTTATTACTATTATTATTTGCACTATAACTATTATTATTATCCTTATTACTATTATTATTATCGCTATAACTATTATTATTATCCTTACTACTATTATTACTAGCACTATAACTATCATTATTATCCTTATTACTATTATTATTATCGCTATGACTGTTATTATTATGCTTATTCTACTATTACTATCCCTATTACTCTTGTCTCTATTCTTATAACTATTATTATTATGCTTATTACTATTATTATTATCGGTATAACTATTATTATTATCCTTACTACTATTATTATTATCGCTATGACTGTTATTATTATCCTTATTCTATTATTACTATCCCTATTACTCTTGTCTTTATCCTTATAACTATTATTATTTCCCTTATTACTATTATTATTATCATTATAACTGTTATGATTATCGTTATTACTAGTATTATTATCTCTATAACTATTATTGTTATCCTTATTACTATTATTATTATCGCAATGACTGTTATTATTATCCTTATTCTATTATTTCTATCCCTATTACTCTTCTCTTTATCCTTATAACTATTATTATTATCCTTATTACTATTATTATTATCGCTATGACTGTTATTATTATCTTTATTCTATTATTACTATCCCTATTACTCTTGTCCCTATCCTTATAACTATTATTATTATGCTTATTACTATTATTATTTGCACTATAACTATTATTATTATCCTTATTACTATTATTATTATCGCTATAACTATTATTATTATCCTTATTACTATTATTACTAGCACTATAACTATCATTATTATCCTTATTACTATTATTATTATCGCTATGACTGTTATTATTATGCTGATTCTACTATTACTATCCCTATTACTCTTGTCTCTATTCTTATAACTATTATTATTATGCTTATTACTATTATTATTATCGCTATAACTATTATTATTATCCTTACTACTATTATTATTATCGCTATGACTGTTATTATTATCCTTATTCTATTATTACTATCCCTATTACTCTTGTCTTTATCCTTATAACTATTATTCTTTCCCTTATTACTATTATTATTATCGTTATTACTAGTATTATTATCTCTATAACTATTATTGTTATCCTCATTATTATTATTATTATCGCTATGACTGTTATTATTATCCTTATTCTATTATTAGTATCCCTATTACTCTTGTCTTTATCCTGCTATTTATTATTATTTCCCTTATTACTATTATTATTATCGCTATAACTGTTATTATTATCCTTATTATTAGTATTATTAGCACTATAACTATTATGTTTATCCTTATTACTATTATTATTCGCACTATAACTATTATTATTATCCTTATTACTATTATTATTATCGCTATGACTGTTATTATTATACTTATTCTATAATTACTATCCCTATTACTCTTGTCTTTATCCTTATAACTATTATTGTTATGCTTATTACTATTATTATTATCGTTATTACTAGTATTATTATCTCTATAACTATTATTGTTATCCTCATTACTATTATTATTATCGCTATGACTGTTATTATTATCCTTATTCTATTATTACTATCCCTATTACTCTTGTCTCTATCCTTATAACTATTATTATTATGCTTATTACTATTATTGTTAGCACTATAGCTATTATTATTATCCTTATTTCTATTATTATTATCGCTATGGCTGTTATTATTATCCTTATTCTATTATTAGTATCCCTATTACTCTTGTCTTTATCCTGCTATTTATTATTATTTCCCTTATTACTATTATTATTATCGCTATAACTGTTATTATTATCCTTATTACTAGTATTATTAGCACTATAACTATTATGTTTATCCTTATTACTATTATTATTCGCACTATAACTATTATTATTATCCTTATTACTATTATTATTATCGCTATGACTGTTATTATTATACTTATTCTATTATTACTATCCCTATTACTCTTGTCTTTATCCTTATAACTATTATTGTTATGCTTATTACTATTATTATTATCATTATAACTGTTATTATTATCCTTATTACTAGTATTATTATCTCTATAACTATTATTGTTATCCTCATTACTATTATTATTATCGCTATGACTGTTATTATTATCCTTATTCTATTATTACTATCCCTATTACTCTTGTCTCTATCCTTATAACTATTATTATTATGCTTATTACTATTATTATTAGCACTATAACTATTATTATTATCCTTATTTCTATTATTATTATCGCTATGACTGTTATTATTATCTTTATTCTATTATTACTATCCCTATTACTCTTGTCTCTATCCTTATAACTATTATTATTATGCTTATTACTACTATTATTTGCACTATAACTATTATTATTATCCTTATTACTATTATTATTATCGCTATAACTATCATTATTATCCTTATTACTATTATTATTATCGCTATGACTGTTATTGTTATGCTTATTCTACTATTACTATCCCTATTACTCTTGTCCCTATTCTTATAACTATTATTATTATGCTTATTACTATTATTATTATCCCTCTAACTATTATTGTTATCCTTATTACTATTATTATTATCGCAATGACTGTTATTATTATCCTTATTCTATTATTTCTATCCCTATTACTCTTCTCTTTATCCTTATAACTATTATTATTATCCTTATTACTATTATTATTATCGCTATGACTGTTATTATTATCTTTATTCTATTATTACTATCCCTATTACTCTTGTCCCTATCCTTATAACTATTATTATTATGCTTATTACTATTATTATTTGCACTATAACTATTATTATTATCCTTATTACTATTATTATTATCGCTATAACTATTATTATTATCCTTATTACTATTATTACTAGCACTATAACTATCATTATTATCCTTATTACTATTATTATTATCGCTATGACTGTTATTATTATGCTGATTCTACTATTACTATCCCTATTACTCTTGTCTCTATTCTTATAACTATTATTATTATGCTTATTACTATTATTATTATCGCTATAACTATTATTATTATCCTTACTACTATTATTATTATCGCTATGACTGTTATTATTATCCTTATTCTATTATTACTATCCCTATTACTCTTGTCTTTATCCTTATAACTATTATTCTTTCCCTTATTACTATTATTATTATCGTTATTACTAGTATTATTATCTCTATAACTATTATTGTTATCCTCATTATTATTATTATTATCGCTATGACTGTTATTATTATCCTTATTCTATTATTAGTATCCCTATTACTCTTGTCTTTATCCTGCTATTTATTATTATTTCCCTTATTACTATTATTATTATCGCTATAACTGTTATTATTATCCTTATTATTAGTATTATTAGCACTATAACTATTATGTTTATCCTTATTACTATTATTATTCGCACTATAACTATTATTATTATCCTTATTACTATTATTATTATCGCTATGACTGTTATTATTATACTTATTCTATTATTACTATCCCTATTACTCTTGTCTTTATCCTTATAACTATTATTGTTATGCTTATTACTATTATTATTATCGTTATTACTAGTATTATTATCTCTATAACTATTATTGTTATCCTCATTACTATTATTATTATCGCTATGACTGTTATTATTATCCTTATTCTATTATTACTATCCCTATTACTCTTGTCTCTATCCTTATAACTATTATTATTATGCTTATTACTATTATTGTTAGCACTATAACTATTATTATTATCCTTATTTCTATTATTATTATCGCTATGGCTGTTATTATTATCCTTATTCTATTATTAGTATCCCTATTACTCTTGTCTTTATCCTGCTATTTATTATTATTTCCCTTATTACTATTATTATTATCGCTATAACTGTTATTATTATCCTTATTACTAGTATTATTAGCACTATAACTATTATGTTTATCCTTATTACTATTATTATTCGCACTATAACTATTATTATTATCCTTATTACTATTATTATTATCGCTATGACTGTTATTATTATACTTATTCTATTATTACTATCCCTATTACTCTTGTCTCTATCCTTAATACTATTATTATTATCCTCATTACTATTATTATTATCGCTATGACTATTATTATTATCCTTATTACTATTATTATTCGCACTATGACTATTATTATTATCCTTATTACTATTATTATTATTGCTATAACTGTTATTATTATCCTTATTACTATTATTATTATCGCTATGACTGTTATTATTATGCTTATTCTACTATTACTATCCCTATTACTCTTGTCTCTATTCTTATAACTATTATTATTATGCTTATTACTATTATTATTATCGCTATAACTATTATTATTATCCTTACTACTATTATTATTATCGCTATGACTGTTATTATTATCCTTATTCTATTATTACTATCCCTATTACTCTTGTCTTTATCCTTATAGCTATTATTATTTCCCTTATTACTATTATTATTATCGCTATAACTGTTATTATTATCCTTATTACTAGTATTATTAGCACTATAACTATTATGGTTATCCTTATTACTATTATTATTCGCACTATAACTATTATTATTATCCTTATTACTATTATTATTAGCACTAAAACTACTATTATTATCCTTATTACTATAATTATTATCGCTATGACTGTTATTATTATACTTATTCTATTATTACTATCCCTATTACTCTTGTCTCTATCCTTAATACTATTATTATTATCCTCATTACTATTATTATTATCGCTATGACTGTTATTATTATCCTTATTCTATTATTACTATCCCTATTACTCTTGTCTCTATCCTTATAAATTTATTATTATGCTTATTACTATTATTATTACCACTATAACTATTATTATTATCCTTATTTCTATTATTATTATCGCAATGACTGTTATTATTATACTTCTTCCATTATTACTATCCCTATTACTCTTGTCTTTATCCTGATATTTATTATTATTTCCCTTATTACTATTATTATTATCGCTATAACTGTTATTATTATCCTTATTACTAGTATTATTAGCACTATAACTATTATGGTTATCCTTATTACTATTATTAATCGCACTATAACTATTATTATTATCCTTATTACTATTATTATTATCGCTATGACTGTTATTATTATACTTATTCTATTATTACTATCCCTATTACTCTTGTCTTTATCCTTATAACTATTATTGTTATGCTTATTACTATTATTATTAGCACTAAAACTATTATTATTATCCTTATTACTATTATTATTATCGCTATGACTGTTATTATTATACTTATTCTATTATTACTATCCCTATTACTCTTGTCTCTATCCTTATAACTATTATTATTATCCTCATTACTATTATTATTATCGCTATGACTATTATTATTATCCTTACTACTATTATTATTATCGCTATGACTGTTATTATTATACTTATTCTATTATTACTATCCCTATTACTTTTGTCTCTATCCTTAATACTATTATTATTATCCTCATTACTCTTATTATTACCACTATAACTATTATTATTATCCTTATTTCTATTATTATTATCGCAATGACTGTTATTATTATCCTTATTCTATTATTACTATCCCTATTACTCTTGTCTTTATCCTGATAATTATTATTATTTCCCTTCTTACAATTATTATTATCCTTATTACTATTATTATTCGCACTATAACTATTATTATTATCCTTATTACTAATATTATTATTGCTATAACTGTTATTATTATCCTTATTACTATTATTATTATCGCTATGACTGTTATTATTATACTTATTCTATTATTACTATCCCTATTACTCTTGTCTTTATCCTGATAATTATTATTATTTCCCTTATTACAATTATTATTATCGCTATAACTATTATTATTATCCTTATTACTATTATTATTCGCACTATAACTATTATTATTATCCTTATTACTATTATTATTATTGCTATAACTGTTATTATTATCCTTATTACTATTATTATTATCGCTATGACTGTTATTATTATGCTTATTCTACTATTACTATCCCTATTACTCTTGTCTCTATTCTTATAACTATTATTATTATGCTTATTACTATTATTATTATCGCTATAACTATTATTATTATCCTTACTACTATTATTATTATCGCTATGACTGTTATTATTATCCTTATTCTATTATTACTATCCCTATTACTCTTGTCTTTATCCTTATAGCTATTATTATTTCCCTTATTACTATTATTATTATCGCTATAACTGTTATTATTATCCTTATTACTAGTATTATTAGCACTATAACTATTATGTTTTTCCTTATTACTATTATTATTCGCACTATAACTATTATTATTATCCATATTACTATTATTATTATCGCTATGACTGTTATTATTATACTTATTCTATTATTACTATCCCTATTACTCTTGTCTCTATCCTTAATACTATTATTATTATCCTCATTACTATTATTATTATCGCTATGACTGTTATTATTATCCTTATTCTATTATTACTATCCCTATTACTCTTGTCTCTATCCTTATAAATTTATTATTATGCTTATTACTATTATTATTACCACTATAACTATTATTATTATCCTTATTTCTATTATTATTATCGCAATGACTGTTATTATTATACTTCTTCCATTATTACTATCCCTATTACTCTTGTCTTTATCCTGATATTTATTATTATTTCCCTTATTACTATTATTATTATCGCTATAACTGTTATTATTATCCTTATTACTAGTATTATTAGCACTATAACTATTATGGTTATCCTTATTACTATTATTAATCGCACTATAACTATTATTATTATCCTTATTACTATTATTATTATCGCTATGACTGTTATTATTATACTTATTCTATTATTACTATCCCTATTACTCTTGTCTTTATCCTTATAACTATTATTGTTATGCTTATTACTATTATTATTAGCACTAAAACTATTATTATTATCCTTATTACTATTATTATTATCGCTATGACTGTTATTATTATACTTATTCTATTATTACTATCCCTATTACTCTTGTCTCTATCCTTATAACTATTATTATTATCCTCATTACTATTATTATTATCGCTATGACTATTATTATTATCCTTACTACTATTATTATTATCGCTATGACTGTTATTATTATACTTATTCTATTATTACTATCCCTATTACTTTTGTCTCTATCCTTAATACTATTATTATTATCCTCATTACTCTTATTATTACCACTATAACTATTATTATTATCCTTATTTCTATTATTATTATCGCAATGACTGTTATTATTATCCTTATTCTATTATTACTATCCCTATTACTCTTGTCTTTATCCTGATAATTATTATTATTTCCCTTCTTACAATTATTATTATCCTTATTACTATTATTATTCGCACTATAACTATTATTATTATCCTTATTACTATTATTATTAGCACTAAAACTACTATTATTATCCTTATTACTATAATTATTATCGCTATGACTGTTATTATTATCCTTATTCTATTATTACTATCCCTATTACTCTTGTCTCTATCCTTATAAATTTATTATTATGCTTATTACTATTATTATTACCACTATAACTATTATTATTATCCTTATTTCTATTATTATTATCGCAATGACTGTTATTATTATACTTCTTCCATTATTACTATCCCTATTACTCTTGTCTTTATCCTGATATTTATTATTATTTCCCTTATTACTATTATTATTATCGCTATAACTGTTATTATTATCCTTATTACTAGTATTATTAGCACTATAACTATTATGGTTATCCTTATTACTATTATTAATCGCACTATAACTATTATTATTATCCTTATTACTATTATTATTATCGCTATGACTGTTATTATTATACTTATTCTATTATTACTATCCCTATTACTCTTGTCTTTATCCTTATAACTATTATTGTTATGCTTATTACTATTATTATTAGCACTAAAACTATTATTATTATCCTTATTACTATTATTATTATCGCTATGACTGTTATTATTATACTTATTCTATTATTACTATCCCTATTACTCTTGTCTCTATCCTTATAACTATTATTATTATCCTCATTACTATTATTATTATCGCTATGACTATTATTATTATCCTTACTACTATTATTATTATCGCTATGACTGTTATTATTATACTTATTCTATTATTACTATCCCTATTACTTTTGTCTCTATCCTTAATACTATTATTATTATCCTCATTACTCTTATTATTACCACTATAACTATTATTATTATCCTTATTTCTATTATTATTATCGCAATGACTGTTATTATTATCCTTATTCTATTATTACTATCCCTATTACTCTTGTCTTTATCCTGATAATTATTATTATTTCCCTTCTTACAATTATTATTATCCTTATTACTATTATTATTCGCACTATAACTATTATTATTATCCTTATTACTAATATTATTATTGCTATAACTGTTATTATTATCCTTATTACTATTATTATTATCGCTATGACTGTTATTATTATACTTATTCTATTATTACTATCCCTATTACTCTTGTCTTTATCCTGATAATTATTATTATTTCCCTTATTACAATTATTATTATCGCTATAACTATTATTATTATCCTTATTACTATTATTATTCGCACTATAACTATTATTATTATCCTTATTACTATTATTATTATTGCTATAACTGTTATTATTATCCTTATTACTATTATTATTATCGCTATGACTGTTATTATTATGCTTATTCTACTATTACTATCCCTATTACTCTTGTCTCTATTCTTATAACTATTATTATTATGCTTATTACTATTATTATTATCGCTATAACTATTATTATTATCCTTACTACTATTATTATTATCGCTATGACTGTTATTATTATCCTTATTCTATTATTACTATCCCTATTACTCTTGTCTTTATCCTTATAGCTATTATTATTTCCCTTATTACTATTATTATTATCGCTATAACTGTTATTATTATCCTTATTACTAGTATTATTAGCACTATAACTATTATGTTTTTCCTTATTACTATTATTATTCGCACTATAACTATTATTATTATCCATATTACTATTATTATTATCGCTATGACTGTTATTATTATACTTATTCTATTATTACTATCCCTATTACTCTTGTCTCTATCCTTAATACTATTATTATTATCCTCATTACTATTATTATTATCGCTATGACTGTTATTATTATCCTTATTCTATTATTACTATCCCTATTACTCTTGTCTCTATCCTTATAAATTTATTATTATGCTTATTACTATTATTATTACCACTATAACTATTATTATTATCCTTATTTCTATTATTATTATCGCAATGACTGTTATTATTATACTTCTTCCATTATTACTATCCCTATTACTCTTGTCTTTATCCTGATATTTATTATTATTTCCCTTATTACTATTATTATTATCGCTATAACTGTTATTATTATCCTTATTACTAGTATTATTAGCACTATAACTATTATGGTTATCCTTATTACTATTATTAATCGCACTATAACTATTATTATTATCCTTATTACTATTATTATTATCGCTATGACTGTTATTATTATACTTATTCTATTATTACTATCCCTATTACTCTTGTCTTTATCCTTATAACTATTATTGTTATGCTTATTACTATTATTATTAGCACTAAAACTATTATTATTATCCTTATTACTATTATTATTATCGCTATGACTGTTATTATTATACTTATTCTATTATTACTATCCCTATTACTCTTGTCTTTATCCTGATAATTATTATTATTTCCCTTCTTACAATTATTATTATCCTTATTACTATTATTATTCGCACTATAACTATTATTATTATCCTTATTACTAATATTATTATTGCTATAACTGTTATTATTATCCTTATTACTATTATTATTAGCACTATAGCTATTATTATTATTATCGCTATAACTGTTATTATTATCCTTATTACTAGTATTATTATCTCTATAACTGTTATTGTTATCCTCATTACTATTATTATTATC